>CM060250.1:1021187-1104168 GCA_030684275.1 Acipenser oxyrinchus oxyrinchus
ATTTTAGATGTACAGTAAACTGAGATCATTAACCCTTTAAACCACTCACTTGGCCACCAGTTGTGACACCGACTTTATTGTCTTCTCTTTGCTATCCTCAGTAGAATCCACAGAGACATTTCTCAGGGACTGTGTTCTCCTCAGATTACTCATCCTGTCCATTATTGATCTTCTCAAAGTGGAAAAGAGAATGGAATCAGCCAAAACCCCTGGAAGAAAAACCCATACTGTAGATAGAAATGACAGATACCTCTGTAGAAGCACAAGCAGCTGCAATGAAGATGCGTGGCCTGATATGCGTGTATAATGGGCATTCTGCAGGTAATCCGGTTTATGTTTACCAGGCTTTGCTGCACTTTGCTACCATTATACATTGGTGTACTAATATCATAAACTGATAGTTTTGAAAACCAGTTGCTACAAAAATGCATTCATGACTTTTTTAATGTTCTCGTTTTTTGAGCTAGCGTCACTACAGTAATGGTAATCTGACAAACGTGCTCTCCTTATCCTGCCCTCATCTGGACTGGTGAGTGGGACGCTGAGCCCCACCAGTTTAGTTCCTCATGCATCAGAGCATGGGTCTGTATTCCTCTGAGTGCCCAGTGCCTCAATCCGAGTTATCAAAGTAACCGAACCCTAAACTAACTAACCCCCATTAAACAGTGTGTAGAGTCCATCATTCACAGCCACTCTTGCAAGGCTTGTGTTTAACCAAGCATGTACTGTATGTAATATAACAGCCAGAGCCCTTGCACACTCACATGACTCTGTTAATGTGTCTCTTTCCTTACTCAACCTAGGTCACAATCGCAATTACATTTTTGTTTTAAGAACAGTTCATTACAAGACATGTTTCCTTGGATTAAAAAACAAAAGTAATAATAATAAAGAATCTGTTCTGAACTGTGTTTGTTTGCACTGAGCACTTTGTCCTATCAGAGTGTGCAAGGTCATTCAAACTCTTGTGTGACAGGATAATTCTCACCATACACTATGTAACATTTTTTGAAAAATATTTTTTAAAATATAGTAGTATGCAAATCTATTAGAACATCACAAGATTTCTCATTTATATTCTTTATATACCTACCTGCATGAAAACCTCTTGGTGTGAGAATTTCAATGTTCAGTCAGTAATCAGTGATACAGAAACAATAGGCACTCGTGTGAAAATGATAGACCACTTTATGCTTTAATCTAAATCTAAACAACTTCTAAAAACTATCATACATTTTGGCTGTGTGTTCCTTTTCTCTTACTATTTTAAATGAATTGCATGTGTGGCCTATTGAAGTCATCAATTCAATTAGACAATCGCTAATTTGCCTATTTTGACAATTTTCCAAGATTTTCAGTTCCAGTGGTTTGATTTCATATGCACAACAAATCAAAACTACATGTGCACACTGCTATATATATATATATGTAACTCTGAGACAAAGCATGAACATTAGTTCAAACAGACACGTTGTCACAAAATAAAATACAGTCTAGTGCATATACAGTGTTGGAGGACACCTGCATTGATCTATGAAGAAGACTGCAGTTCGATTGTAATAGCCGCGCTTTGCACTGGAGATGGAAACAGTGAAAACTTGTTAATATAGGAAGTAAATAGACGCTTACCTGCTTGAAGGATGTTTTATTCTGTTCTGTCTTCTGAGATCCAGCAGTGTTGTTGCTGCTGCTGCCTCCAGACTGGCTGGTCCTTGCAGTATTTTCTCCTGATGGTCAAAGTCTACAGATTATTGCACTTCCTTTTAGGAGCAGGAATGCAGGTGAAGGATAACACGCCCACATGTTTTAAAATGCATTGTTTTTTGTTCATGTTCAATCCTGAGCGGTTAGAGATACAAATGCAAGCACATGCAATACCAAGCACACACCTTGATGTGCCCCTCACATGATGCATTTGTTTGCTATGCAGATCAATCCATTCTGTGGCTATTTGCAATATTTCAAAGCTGCATCTCCCCATTGTTAATACATTTTATTCACATTTTACAAGACATCTGATCAACAGTGGATTCAGTTGACAAGCGATCACAATAATTAGTTTAAAAAATGACTTGTGTCCTTTTGCATTTTGGACGCTCCCATAGTAAAAAGCATAGCAAAGTGTAATAAAGCACAGTGGATGCATGGTAAAGCACAGGGAAGCCTGGCTCTTCTGCATTGTGGTTTAGACACTCGCTTGTGGTGTCGGGGTTGCTGGTTCACACCCAGCTCTCCGCCATGTTACATAAAGCATATAAAAAACAAGGTAAACTATAGTAAATGCATTGCATGGGAAAACTGCCAAAAATACTAAACCTTTAGAATGGCACCCTTGACCCTTTTATATAAGCACTGTAGTGGTTGAAAGAGCACAATGTGCTACATTCTCAAACCTTTTTCTCCCCAAATTGTCATTATCATAGTTGTTTATATTTGAGTGCATACCACCTCGGCTAGTCCACCATATCCCCCCAACCTGTCATGCTACAAAGGTGTTTTAAACACAGTGAAAGCAAAGCAAAGCACAGAGATATATGATACAGCATGGTAAAGCACAGTACACGCATTGCGCAAACCTGCTTAATGAGTACAGCTTCACCGCATTTCTAGGGGATGTGATCTTCTTGTGCATTGCTCCTGTGTCGATGTTCTGGAAGCATCATGCTGGGTAGACGCTCTCAGCACTCGCTGCACATCTTCACATGCCTGTCTAATGAATGTCATGCCTGCTGTGCTCCACGGATCATGCTGCCCAGCAAGTGCTTTTGGATGCTTCACATTGCACGGCACAGGTCCAGGATAAACACACATTTGATACTGGATCAGTTGTTCAATGTGTGTTTTAACAAATTCTGTATTAGACAGTTTAAATGGAATGGTTTGATTTTGTGTGTGAAGCGCTTTGGGGTTCTTGGAATGACAGACGCTATAGAAATGTGCATTGTTCCTGTTTTTGTTGTCGTTGCTGTTGTTGTTTTGTTGTTGTTGTTCTTGTTGTTGTTGCTGTTGTTGTTTTGTTGTTGTTCTTGTTGTTGTTGCTGTTGTTTTGTTGTTGTTCTTGGCCACTGAGCCGTGTTTGTCTATGTGGGGTACAGTAGTTACTTCACCTCATAGTGACTCGATTGTACCCTGTTAGAAATGAGGATGATCCTATTGACCTCTTAGTGGCTCTATCGTACCCTGTTAGAAATGAGGATCCTGTTGACCTCTTAGTGGCTCTATCGTACCCTGTTAGAAATGAGGATCCTGTTGACCTCTTAGTGGCTCTATCGTACCCTTTAAGAAATGAGGATCCTGTTGACCTCTTAGTGACTCGATTATACCCTTAGAATTGAGGGCGATCCTGTTGACCAATTAGTGACTCGATCATACCCTGTTAGAAATGAGGACGATCCTGTTGACCTCATAGTGACTCAATTGTACCCTGTTAGAAATGAGGATCATCCTGTTGACCTCTTAGCAGCTTGATTGTACCCTGTTAGAAATGATGGCTTAGTAAATATAAAGTAACATTACTGTACCGCTATGGCCAAAAGTCACCCTACAGAATTGCTAATTTTGCTTCGTAAAGTCGAATGAAACCTGCTCAATAATGTGACGTTAACATATTGAATTACATACCACTTTGTAGTTTTACATGTACTTGATGAAAAACTGACAAAAAGTGGAAACAATTTAACATCCTTTAATATCCTTCTAATATTGTGGCTTCTGCGATACCATTTTGTAGGTGATGCAAAACTTTTGGCCTTAGCAATTGACTTTGGGATTTTAAAGAACAGAGAACAGAAATCAACAGATGAGTTTTCATCCAAATGAAGTGAATGTTTAGAACCTCTTCATTGCAGATTACAATTGCAAGAGCTTTCAGGCTTGACAATCATTACCTGGTATGTGTAATCCAAAGCAACCTTTGACACATGGGATGCATTGCAGGTCCACCTCGGTGTTACAGGTCATGTGAACTCCTGTTTATTTCGGTTAAACATGTGCTTCCTTGTGTAGTAGGCTGCATACTTACATTGTTCAAATGGACTTGAAAGTGGTGCAGAGCACCCTGCCAGGATTACAAGCAGCGCATTGCCTATGCTGGGGCCCGGGTGGTTATTGTTTTTAAACATACTGCTGACACTTTTTACATTTTTAATCATACATTATGGGTAATCAACTGGGCAATACATTTTCCATACCATACCAGTTTCATTTGTGTAGCGTCCTTTATGTGCAAGCATCACAGAGCGCTTTACAGAAATAAACAGAAAGCCAAAAAGAGCTCCAGACTGCTCGCTCGTGAAAGGACTAGTCATTGAGAGATTTTACAACACTGACAGACTCAGTGTTCCGGATCACATTTGGAAGTGAGTTCCAGAGTGAGGGAACACTGACAGACTCAGCGTTCCGGATCACATTTGAAAGTGAGTTCCGGGGTGAGGAACACTGACAGACTCAGCGTTCCAGATCACATTTGGAAGTGAGTTCCGGAGTGAGGGAACAATGACAGACTCAGCGGTCCGGATCACATTTGGAAGTGAGTTCCAGAGTGAGGGAACAATGACAGACTCAGCGTTCCGGATCACATTTGGAAGTGAGTTCCAGAGTGAGGGAACACTGACAGACTCAGCGTTCTGGATCACATTTGGAAGTGAGTTCCCGAGTGAGGGAACAATGACAGACTCAGCATTCCGGATCACATTTGGAAGTGAGTTCCAGAGTGAGGGAACACTGACAGTCTCAGCGTTCCGGATCACATTTGGAAGTGAGTTCCAGAGTGAGGGAACACTGACAGACTCAGCGTTCCGGATCACATTTGGAAGTGAGTTCCAGAGTGAGGGAACAATGACAGACTCAGCATTCTGGATCACATTTGGAAGTGAGTTCCAGAGTGAGGGAACAATGACAGACTCAGCTTTCCGGATCACATTTGGAAGTGAGTTCCAGAGTGAGGGAACACTGACAGTCTCAGCATTCTGGATCACATTTGGAAGTGAGTTCCAGAGTGAGGGAACAATGACAGACTCAGCATTCCGGATCACATTTGGAAGTGAGTTCCAGAGTGAGGGAACACTGACAGACTCAGCGTTCCGGATCTCATTTGGAAGTGAGATCCAGAGTGAGGGAGCTTGAGGACTCAAAGCTAAAAGTGCTGCAGGCTTTTAATAGAGTTCTTGGGATTGCCAAGAGACCACCCTTTGGAGATCTCAAAGTTTGAGCTGCTTTATAGGGAATAAGTAACTCAAACGAACAGGCAGGGCCAGAACCATGAATAGCCTTGTAAGAGAGGAGCAGCGTTTGGAATAGCATATTAATAAAAAAAGCACAGCAAAGTGTAATTAAGCACAGTGAATGCATGGTACAGCATAGGGAAGCACTGTAAAGAATTGCAAGGTATGGTAAATGTAAGGTACAGTGTTGTGTGAGGCATTGTCATTACGAATTCTGTCCAGTCCCCTGTGGTTACATTGTGGTTTAGACACTCACTTGTGGTCTATAGGTCGCTTGTTCACACCCAGCCCTCCGCCATGTTACATAAGGCGTATTAAAAACATGGCAAACCAGGGTAAACTATAGTAAATGCATAGCATGGGAAAACATGGGAAAACTGCCAAAAATGTACACATTGTCCTCATGTAATCTATTGATTGGAGAGTGCACTGTGCTCATTGACATCATGTAATCTATTGATTGGAGAGTGCACTGTGCTCATTGACATCATGTAATCTATTGATTGGAGAGTGCACTGTGCTCATTGACCTCATGTAATCTATTGATTGGAGAGTGCACTGTGCTCATTGACCTCATGTAATCTATTGATTGGAGAGTGCACTGTGCTCATTGACATCATGTAATCTATTGATTGGAGAATTCACTGTGCTCATTGACCTCATGTAATCTATTGATTGGAGAGTGCACTGTGCTCATTGACCTCATGTAATCTATTGATTGGAGAGTGCACTGTGCTCATTGACCTCATGTAATCTATTGATTGGAGAGTGCACTGTGCTCATTGACCTCATGTAATCTATTGATTGGAGAGTGCACTGTGCTCATTGACCTCATGTAATCTATTGATTGGAGAGTGCACTGTGCTCATTGACCTCATGTAATCTATTGATTGGAGAGTGCACTGTGCTCATTGACATCATGTAATCTATTGATTGGAGAGTGCACTGTGCTCATTGACATCATGTAATCTATTGATTGGAGAGTGCACTGTGCTCATTGACATCATGTAATCTATTGATTGGAGAGTGCACTGTGCTCATTGACCTCATGTAATCTATTGATTGGAGAGTGCACTGTGCTCATTGACATCATGTAATCTATTGATTGGAGAGTGCACTGTGCTCATTGACCTCATGTAATCTATTGATTGGAGAGTGCACTGTGCTCATTGACCTCATGTAATCTATTGATTGGAGAGTGCACTGTGCTCATTGACCTCATGTAATCTATTGATTGGAGAGTGCACTGTGCTCACTGACCTCATGTAATCTATTGATTGGAGAATTCACTGTGCTCATTGACCTCATGTAATCTATTGATTGGAGAGTGCACTGTGCTCATTGACCTCATGTAATCTATTGATTGGAGAGTGCACTGTGCTCATTGACCTCATGTAATCTATTGATTGGAGAATTCACTGTGCTCATTGACCTCATGTAATCTATTGATTGGAGAGTGCACTGTGCTCATTGACCTCATGTAATCTATTGATTGGAGAATTCACTGTGCTCATTGACATCATGTAATCTATTGATTGGAGAATTCACTGTGCTCATTGATCTCATGTAATCTATTGATTGGAGAGTGCACTGTGCTCATTGACATCATGTAATCTATTGATTGGAGAATGCACTGTGTGGTGGGGTCTGAGGCACAGGTCTTCTAGCCAGCTGCTCAAGTGACTCTTAGATTCTTAAATCTTAGAAGGAGATGATTTAAGGGTTACTTTGAAGAGCCCATTCCAAAGGACATTCTCACATTCCTGCGACTATTATCAGGGCATGGTCTATTTTTTGATGTGGTGAATCAGCAAGTGTGCCACATGTGATCTGAACCTTCTTGGTTGGTTGGCTTAGTGACATTCAGCATTCCTGCCCAAAGTTTGTTTTTAATTATTTATAACTCAAATACACTCTGGGAAAGTGATGTATAGCGCTGAGGTTGTCTCTCCTCACAAACTATGCCTAACAAGCCCCATTAAGAAATGTTATGCACAAACCACATAGTAGAATCAAAGGTAGATAATATTAAAGGGGAAGTAGTTTAGGCACATGTCAGACTTTCAGAGACTTTGCATGGGTTTAAACACTCGAGACCATTCCAGATATCGTCTTGGACGAGGTGACTAATCAGGGTGCAGCGATATAGCTGTTCATCATTAACTCACTGACTGTTTGATTAATCGGGGTCCAGCGATGCAGCTGTTCATCATTAAATCACTGACTGTTTGATTAATCGGGGTCCAGCGATGCAGCTGTTCATCATTAACTCACTGACTGTTTGATTAATCGGGGTCCAGCGATGCAGCTGTTCATCATTAACTCACTGACTGTTTGATTAATCAGGGTCCAGCGATGCAGCTGTTCATCATTAACTCACTGACTGTTTGATTAATCGGGGTCCAGCGATGCAGCTGTTCATCATTAACTCACTGACTGTTTGATTAATCGGGGTCCAGCGATGCAGCTGTTCATCATTAACTCACTGACTGTTTGATTAATCAGGGTCCAGCGATGCAGCTGTTCATCATTAAATCACTGACTGTTTGATTAATCAGGGTCCAGCGATGCAGCTGTTCATCATTAACTCACTGACTGTTTGATTAATCAGGGTCCAGCGATGCAGCTGTTCATCATTAACTCACTGACTGTTTGATTAATCGGGGTCCAGCGATGCAGCTGTTCATCATTAACTCACTGACTGTTTGATTAATCAGGGTCCAGCGATGCAGCTGTTCATCATTAAATCACTGACTGTTTGATTAATCGGGGTCCAGCGATGCAGCTGTTCATCATTAAATCACTGAAAGTTCAGCCGTTACATAACAAGCCACTCGCTTTCTTACTGAGGACAGAACTGCGTTGCTACTAAGACATTCCCTCCAGGAAACACTAATTCTTGTGTTGATTCCATTACTTTTTAGTGCATTCAAAAGGTCCTATTAGTTTATATATAAAGAACACATTTGGCAACTCTTATTATTTTACTTTTAAACATTGTACTTAGTTTCACTTTCAGTTGTTATCAATACATGTTATCTATAATTCCTTGTTCTGTCTTCGACATCAATAGCAACTTCTCCAGGCTGTTAAACTTTATTCAAGCATGTTTATTTGCCACATCGTGGTGTGACTGAACAATGACTGAATACAAAGTGCAAAGTCATATCTAGCTTTATGTGTAGAATGAAAGTGTCTCTTGATAAGAACTGTTTGCACTGTACTTTACTTCCCAGGCATTTTAAACACAGTTCTGCTTTTCTTGTAGAACATTAATCTTTACTCCCCTGTAGTAAAAACTGCTCTGTGCAGCGACGTGATGGGGGTTGTGGTCAGGCTTGTGCTGATCACAAAACCTGACATTGCAAGATTGCAAGCCAAGCGATCCGGGGGGTTGGGTGCTGTGTGTGATTTTTTTTTAAATAATAGATGCTCAGTAATCGGATCCTGCTAAGCAGTGAATGGCAAAATAACGCAGAACACATTTCAGTGTAGTTCTCAAACTTAACAGACCGATAATAAAAAAAACCCCAAAAAAACAAACGTTTGCACAGTGGACAGGCTCAGCGAGAATGGAAATACCCAATGAACAGTGAGTAAGCAAGAGTCACAAGAACCAGACTTCTGCTGTCTGGTTCTGACCGCACACGGTACAAATTCCCTTGAAACCACATGTCCGGTCCCAAAGCCTATCTGTGCAATACTGGTTCGTACAGCAGCTAGCACAGGCTCTATATATGTTGCATGCGTTCTAAATGTGCACTCTATGCTAGTGTCGGATACAAAGGGGTGGTTGTCCGTTGGAATAACCTTGGCAGTGTCTTTTCTGCCACCACCTTTAAAGACAGGGTGAGGTCTGGCATAAAGAACACCCAATGCCTTGTGGACACGACAGTTGAAAACCAGACACCAGGAACATCCTGCGCACACAATAAAGTACATTTGCCTGAAATGCAATGCATGTCTAGTTCAGATGATAAACAAGCTGGGCTGGTGTCATTCTCAAGCCTTTCCCATACTGGCATCCACAGCATTCATTACAATTCATACAGGATTCTGACAGCTGCTGACAATGAGCTGTGTGGTATTCGATGTTCCTTCCAGAGCAGGAGCTGATTGGCTACAGCATAGCAACCTATCAGAATGCTGCACTTTGTATTACATTCTAGAATTGTTTTGTTTTTTATATAAGTAGGTGCTGCCATGCTTTGTAGTACAGACAAAAAATAAAAACAATTCTATTCAGCACCTGTCGCATTATAGAAACATTTGGAATGTTTTCTTTCTTTCAGTGAAGTAACATTACAGGAACTCTCACTACTGAATGAAAATACAATACTGCCCTCTTGTGGTGGAATTCATAAAAGACAGGTATCGGTTTATTAATTTTCAATCGAGCTGCAAAAAACACACAGTGCAGTGGTTATGCATAACAATATGCATGTGTTCATATTTAAAGTCAAGTGCAATATAAGAGGTAATACCTTAGAGCCTGGGTTGTAATAATAGAATGAAACAGGACAGGCACAATTCCAAGGGATAAATCTCACCTCAGCCAAACTACAGCTCCAAAGACATGTTTATTGACCTATTAACACTGCTTCATGAAGCATCCAATTTATTTATTTTATTATTTTTTATATTTATTTAATAACAAGTGTCATTTACATAACACAAGATGCATTGCATTTTCAATGAAGCCGATTGGCTAATTTCCATTGATAGTCCCTGGGCAGACATTGGTGACAACTATAAAATAATACCCCTACAGCTCCTATTCCTGCTCCTAAATTATGTAATTAAATCTAGAGTTACAATCATAAATAACCAATATAATACAGAGTACGCCCAATCAATAAATCAGACACACACTACAACAATTCAAAAATGTCATCTAATAATACATAAATAAATCACCTATTAGCAACTTACATAATAGTCCTAATGCATTATTAGCCACTGATACAGTTACTAAAAACATCCCAAATAAGTTAAAGATTACACAATTGAATATGTTTAAGCCAAATCTTAACTTTGTTGCAAAAGATTTTAAAGTTACTTAAGACCTTAATTTTAGAAGGAAGTGAGTTCCAGAATAGAGTGCCTTTTATTGAAAAAACTGTTTGAGAAAATGTTGTTCTACATCTATGCACTCTACAGTTTCCCCACACAGCCTCTCTTGTAAACCTTTTAGAGAATAGATGGTGATGTTGAAGTGGAAAGAAACAAAACCAAATATCCAACACCAAATACAGACAGAGTCTGAATATACGTGTCACTACATGTAGTGTTTTATAATAGAATCAATCTGGTACAGCGCTGGCTGTCTGACAGCTAAATGAGCCAGAGATTAATGAGAGGTGGATAAACAGGGGCTGACTGTACATGCACATTGCATACATGGGGAAGCATATTAGTGCTGCACAGGCTTCAGTGGGCTGCAGTCCATAGTTCAACACTGATTATATTTTTTCTCCTCACCAGAAGTAGTCTTTTCAAAAAAAAATAGTTACAGTAGCAAATATGGAAAATAGTGATCTGGCAGAACCAACAATAGAGATTCATGCAGATGCTAGTAATAGGATTTAGAAAAGGAAGCAATTGAATAATGAGGAAATAGAGATGACATCATGTATGGTAACCAAGGTACAAGGGTTTATTTACACTATCAATGCTATTATCACTGGTCCATTCAGTCTGCTGAAGATCATGTGCTTCTTTGCTAGCACAGTTTGATGTATTTGACACACATTTTCTTCAGGTTTTTGTTTAGCCTGGGTTCTGGGTTCAGCTTCGTGCACTCCCTTAATAATGCATTCAAATGCTCAGTATCCCCAAATAAGCAATAGCAGGGCTTGTCTAACTATTAACTTCATATGAATTGACAGGACGCCAAGCAAAGAGGTAACAAAGGACTTGTGCTTGTGCTTGTTGTGCTTGTTGCTGCTGCTCCGATGGACTGCAGTCATGAACTTCCCTCTCACTTCAGTCACTTGTGATTGAGAGAATGTGTGCCTCTCATATCAAGCAGGCTGACCTGTGGAACACAAAGCCTTTCTCATGTTGCTGATTTCCCTGTGAAAGCACTGGCTGCCGCTCTGCTCTGAGAAGCCCCACCCGGTGTGGGACAGCCCTGTGCAGTAAAGCCCAGCCAGCTGAATGCAAAGCAGGGCAGCATGCCAGGAAACCCTGCAGGCTATTTATGTACAATGTATCTTATTCATCAGGCCAAGTTCACAGCGATGCAGGGCTAACAAGTTACAGTTACACTTTCAATGTGCACCTCTATTGCTTTGGAGTTTGTAATTCAGTCCTGGACTCTCTTTGTAACACAGACTCATTGGCACAGCAGTCAGAAACTCACTGCCATGTCTTACTTCCATGACAATAAGCCACTGCTTCTTTTTCTGTTTTCTTACAGTACATTGAAGGCAGGCACATCTCTGGTTTAAATACTGTGTAGTTAACCCTGTCAGCTCATCAATTTTAAACACAAAACGAATTATTTAGTTAACATTAGGGAAGCAAGCTGCTGGTACCTTATGAAATGCCAGTGTGGTTCAAGTCTGCTGTGCTAGCTTGCTTGTCTGGGAAAACTTTTTTTTCTTTGACTTCCACTGCAATACTGCCCGATGACCAACAGGTGGCAGACTTGCTCACTGATCTATTAGCCTTGGTGGTCTGCAATTGCTCATTACAGAAGTTGTACGTTAAAACAGAGAAAACAGTCAGCTTTTCTAAACAGGGGTCCTGTAGTATGTCTGGGCTGTACTGTACGATGCTGAGGTGTGCTATACTGGGGCATGCTATATGATTGTGATCATTCAGACTACTATAGTTACATTTTAATCATGTAGCTTCCAAAAGCAGGCAGCACAGTACTTCAACACACAGTATTCAAAAGACTCAAGAAGATAATTACAAAATGTCACTCTTTCGAAAGAAATTGTTTGTTTTTACTGTCATACATTACCGTTACTGTATTTTTCTTACCTATATCTCACTCACGTTTATATATATAGATATCATATTATCCATCGACACAGCTTTCCCACATGACCCGGTTTAATGAGCACACAGCGATTGTCATGTCCCCATGTTCCCAGTTGAGCGTGTGTGTCGGTGTTTGGTGCACATTTAGCACATGCCTTCTCCACGGAAGGGGATGAGAGAGTTCAGTAGAAGCTGTTGTGAATTCACTTCGCTTCTGAAGCATACACGGTATTTCACACAAAATCAAAGTGGATTATGAAGGAACCATACTGTACCCACACACACACAGAGCTATGACTGGCTATGTCACAGGGAAATGGACATGTAGACAAAGTGTTGTGAACAGAGGACAGGGGGAGCATTATGAATAGGTTCTGGTTACTCTGCGTCACACTGTGACTAGCGTAATTACAAGTGCATCATACAGTGATTTACCACAGGAAGAGGCAGCAGCACAGGGCTGTATTATTATGAGTCACACAGTCTCAATGACCTCAGTGTGCCACTGTTCTGAACATGCGATCATGAGCATTAGAGCCAGCAGCACATTACAAACAAGCATCACAGAAGAGATCTGGTGTGACTCGTTCTTTATACAGTATATATATACCGATTAGAGCCATTACAAACAAGCATTTACAGTCTCCTATCGGACATTTAAATAGGACTGGTACCACTACTAATATTGTGCTTTATTAATGTACTGATTGGAAATGTGCATTTTTACATTTTGCTAGCTTCTACTGTGGTTACCATTGTAAGGGGAGGATAGATGACCCTCGAGTTTAAAGCTGCCAGAACTTCCCAACAGGGATTTCGAATTGCAGTAGCGGTTAGACTATACAGTATTGTAGCTGAACTGCAGTTAAACTGAACTCTGCTGTACAAGTATGCTAATTACATAGATACCCTGCTGGAAATATATGTACAAACATGTCCAATTCATGCTGTGCAGACTCCTCCAGTATATCAGGGTGTGCATCTTCTGGAAGATAATTATACACTGTGCAGACTCCTCCAGTATATCAGGGTGTGTATGCCCTGGAAGATAATTATACACTGTGCAGACTCCTCCAGTATATCAGGGTGTGTATGCCCTGGAAGATAATTATACACTGTGCAGACTCCTCCAGTATATCAGGGTGTGCATGCCCTGGAAGATAATTATACACTGTGCAGACTCCTCCAGTATATCAGGGTGTGTATGCCCTGGAAGATAATTATACACTGTGCAGACTCCTCCAGTATATCAGGGTGTGTATGCCCTGGAAGATAATTATACACTGTGCAGACTCCTCCAGTATATCAGGGTGTGTATGCCCTGGAAGATAATTATACACTGTGCAGACTCCTCCAGTATATCAGGGTGTGCATGCCCTGGAAGATAATCATACATCAACCATGTGAATTTATTTTACATTTTCTTTTTTTGGTAACACATTACTGTGTATTTACATAGCAGTTACTTAGTAAATACATGTGTATTTGCACATAATTACAATGGTATTATGCATAGTTGCAATGTACGTAACGTGTAAATCTTTTTGCATGATATATGTAAGCACACAATTGTATCAGAAAAGGGTTCGGGTTCGGTTTAGTTAGGTTCAGAGTTAGGGTTAGGGTTAGGGTTATATCATGCAAAAAAATGTCCACATTAAGTACATTGTAACTATGCATAATAACATTTTAATGATGCATAAGTACACTTGTATTTACTAAGCAACTACTATGTAAATACACAGTAATTAGAGACACTTAATGTAAAGTGTTACCCTTTTTATGAGTTTTGTTTATTTGTGCTATTCTTCTTTATTTGTACATCCCTGTGTTGCTGTTTTAATTTATATATAAAAAAAAAAAACATTAGTGAGGTGTGTTTACTTCTTTCTGTAATAGTGACTAAGTCTTGTACCTAATTTAAGCACAGTACTTCCCCTTTTTTATGTTGTATTTTGCATTTATTTTGTTCGACTCCGAGGCAGCTGCGGTACTGTAATTGGGTACTAAACGCTTGTTTTGAATGAACGGCAGGCGCAGTGTTGGCTGACTGCTTGCTGGTACATCTTGTGTCGCTCGGGGGTGGGGCACTCTTTGTACTCTTTGCTTTGAAGTCAAGGATAGCGTACAAGATGCAGGTTTTGGAAACACACTGTGCAGCTGCTCTTAGCGCTGGCCCACACCTTTAAAGTGCAGCCAGACTGTTAGTAATCCTTCCTGGCCCCGGGCCATGTTCGCTGTTAAATGGTTCTCTTTGATAAATAAGCACAATCAGCTGCTAAGGAGTGGTGCAGCCCAGTAATCATGAGAACACTTTCTGCTTTTACAGAACTGTGTGTAAAGCACAGAAACACTTAACTCTTAACATGCAAAGGAAGTACCACAATCCTAACTGGAGTCTATGATAGTGTGTGTGTCTGTATGTGTGCCTGTGTGTGTGTGTGTGTGTGTGTCTGTGTGCGTGTGTCTGTGCGTGGGTGTATGTGTGTGTGTGTGTGCTGTGTGTGGGTGTCTGTGTGTGTATGTGTGTGTGCAAGTGTCTGTGCATGTGTGTGTGTATGGGTCTGTATGCGTATGTGCCTGTCAGTGTGCATGTGTGTGTGTCTGTATGTGTGTGTGCGTGTATGTGTGTGTATGGGTCTGTATGCATATGTGCCTGTCAGTTTGTGTGTGTATGTGTGTGTGTGTGTGTGTGTGTGTGTGTGTGTGTGTGTGTGTGTGTGTCTGTGTCTGTGTATGTCTCAGTGTGTGTGTGTGTATATGTGTGTGTGCAAGTGTCTGTGCATGTGTGTGTGTATGGGTCTTTATGTGTATGTGCCTGTCAGTGTGCATGTGTGTGTGTCTGTATGTGTGTGTGCGTGTATGTGTGTGTATGGGTCTGTATGCATATGTGCCTGTCAGTTTGTGTGTGTATGTGTGTGTGTGTGGGTCTGTGTGTGTGTGTGTGTGTGTCTGTGTCTGTGTATGTCTCAGTGTGTGTGTGTGTCTGTGTCTGTGTATGTCTCAGTGTGTGTGTGTGTGTATGTGTGTGTGCAAGTGTCTGTGCATGTCTCAGTGTGTGTGTGTGTGTGTGTGTGTGTATGTCAGTGTGTGTTTCTATCTGTGTGTGTGTCTCTTTGTGGGTGTTCCTTATTCAACCACCCCAAAGGAATGCATACAGTACCAAGAAACTTTAAGCAAGCAAACAAAAAAAAAGTCTTGGGATCTGTTTTACTTTTTGAATGATGTTCACTGAGATGGAACTTAACCCACTTTCTATCATTTCAAATACACAGGGCACATATGGAAGTCAAGTAGACACATGTTTTGGCCAGTGTTATTATCAGGCTCCCTGTCCCAAAGCAGGAAACAACAGCAATCTGAAGAGACTCCAGCTTGAAAGTTACACAGTTCAGAGGGAGGTCACGTTGGTCTGAAGAATTCTTTGGGTATTCGAGCGTTAAAGGGACGGTCAATGTAAACCTGACACACTTGATTGCTACTGGAATGCTGAACTGCCTTCCAGTAGTACTACCCAATTCTCTGCCAGTTTTTAATGGCTTTGTGTTTAGTTGGGACAAGTAGGGGGTAGCAAAGCTATCATTCTGACATTAAAACTACAGCAACAAAGATGAATGAATGTAAACACAATGAAGAAGCTCTATTGATAATACAGGCAAGATATTAATTGCCTGTGCTTTATATAGTATATAGTTCATGAGCCTATAAAGCAAGACCAATGCTCAGTCGCTGGTCTGCTCTCCTTCTTATCTCTCTTAATGTGAGTTTAGTAATACACTAAAAGGTAGGAATTGGAACCCATATGTGTTGATCTCTCACTGGACACCCAGCACGTACCCTACATACAACCCAAGACAAGGGTTCTAGCAAATAGATTACTTTAGAAGTGTAGGCAGCAGGCAGTGGACTTTATTCATTTACAGTAAAGGGTTTTGTAATGCTTTTTTTTTTTTGGAGCAGCATAACCAGCTCCTCCAGCTGTTTTTTTGGAATAACTTCACATAGGCTTGTACAAAACTGTTCTGAACTGCTGCTGGAAAAGACATGTTTTACACAAATCACTGCCTCTTGGTAATGCACAGCCATGGAAATCACATGCAGCCGATATGCACTTGATCAACAGCAAGCAAACACACTGCCAGCCTTTCTGTGCATGTGATATTAACAAACACACTGCCAGCCTTTCTGTGCATGTGATATTAACAAACACACTGCCAGCCTTTCTGTGCATGTAATATTAACAAACACACTGCCAGCCTTTCTGTGCATGTGATATTAACAAACACACTGCCAGCCTTTCTGTGCATGTAATATTAACAAACATGGCACTGAGCAAACATACACTGCACCCTGTAAAGAGGGTGTGCATGTGGGTCACTATATGATATATGCAGTACTAAATAAGTGACAATGTGTCAAACGAAACACAGATAGGCTTTGGCAATCAGAAGACAAACTGACCCATTATTTCTAACATTATTGGCTATGCACTGGATGTACTAAAGTACCAGAGAGAGAAGAGCTCCAGTATTCTACTAAAGGATATAAAGCAAGGACAGTTCCAAAAACCAAAGAAGGCCATAACACTGAGAAAGTTCTCCTCCACAGAGGTAGTCAGATTACACTGTGCTGTACGCTGGGTCACAGATGAATTAATTAAGTGCAAACTGCTGAGTGTCACATACCCTGCAATGTTATTGAAGCTGACACCCTGGGATCCTTCAAGAAGCTGTTTCTTGAAGGATCCTAAACAACCAAACAAGCAAGATGAGCCGAATGGCCTCCTCTTGTTTGTAAACTTTCTTATGTCCTTATTTTCTAAATAGTGCAGGTAACAATTTACATGAAGTGTCTCTAATTAGTGTGCATTTACATAGCAGCTACTTAGTAAAACATGTGTATTTACACATCATTACAATGTAGTTATGCATAGTTACAATGCACTTAATGTATAAATCTTTTTACACGATATAATCCTAACCCTAACTCTAACCCCCTAACACCCTAACCCCCTAACCCTAACCCCAACCCTTTTCTGATACAATTGTGTTCTTACATATATCATACAAAAAGATGTACATGATAAGTACGTTGTAACTCTGCATAATAGCATTGTAACGATGTGTAAGTGTGCATGGATTTACTAAGTAACTGCTATGTACAATCACAGTACATAGAGACTCTTCATGTACTTGTGACCGTACAGTACTAGGAACTCAGGGGAACCATCGCCTGGAATGGAGATCTGTGGATTAGTGTTTACAGAATGTTTACAGGTACTTTATACAAGTTAGAACATAAGAACATAAGAAAGTTTACAAACGAGAGGAGGCCTCATTCAGCCCATCTTGCTCGTTTTGGTTGTTAGTAGCTTATTGATCCCAGAATCTCATCAAGCAGCTTCTTGAAGGATCCCAGGGTGTCCGCTTCAACAACATTACTGGGGAGTTGGTTCCAGACCCTCACAGTTCAGATTAACATTGTTTGCAGTGCAGGGTTGCTGATCATGGTAAGAACATGATAAAACTCTACTGTGTGATACCTGTCCCCTGGTGCTCTAGGGGTTACTCATCAAGTTATGAGTGAAATATCCCATGTTACAGCTTCTTTAAATATGTTTGATAAAATATAGCATACTTCAGCAAGAAGGCAATAAAGTAGTTCAAGTAGTTAACTACTTGTTTTTTAAACAGCTGGCTTGGACAAACTGAACGCTGTAATTTTCCAATCCAAGCACGACCACATGGATTGGCTCTCATGACCTCATTTCCCTTTTTTTTTTTAGCAATCTCATTGCCATATACAGTAAGCAAGGCGCATTCAATAACACTCCTCGGGTGTATTGTGCAACACGCATGCTCAATGCGCTGTGTAGTTTGATAGTATGAGCAGATAGTAGTCTTCCCATTTAAGGTCCTATTCTTTATTAAAGAGAAGTCAGCTGCTTTCCACTCTGTTTGACTTCAGACAGTCATCCAGCAACAGGTTGCAATACTATGCTGTCAGTGGAAGTCTTTGTAAAGTCCCAGAATAGCAAACATGGACAGTGTAGTGTACTGTTGTTTCTTTGATGGTATACCTGCCACTAAACTCAGAAGGCTTGTTTAGAATGCAACTGCCAGACACTCGTCCTTCTCAACACATTACTCCAGTGATTAGGTCCTTACATTGGTTACCAGTGATCTAATGAAATGATTTTAAAGTTGCTGTAATAATTTATACGGTCCTTCATGGATTAGGGTCATCCTATCTTCAATAACTACTAACTCTGTATGTTCCTAGTCGTTCTTTGAGATCAGAAAATGCAGGACTTTTAATTGTTCCAAAAAGTCATCTTCAAACAGCTAGAGCCGGAGCTTGGTGCTGCTGTGCTCCTCGGGTGTGGAACTCTCTTCCGGTTACCATTAGGCACGCTGAAACACTGGATTCTTTTAAATCGAAATTGAAAACATACTCTTTTTAATGTGCTTTTAAATAATTGGTTATAACTGGAGTGTATTCTACACATCAGCTATTTTATTTTGTTTTGAACTTTGTGCAGTGCTCCGGGATGCCTTGGTGTGAAGGACACTATATAGAAATAAATGTGTAATGGATTATATTATACTGTATATCTCTGGATATATCTCCAAATTGATTTTTATAACAAAGATTTGTTCTTAACACAGGTTACATTTTTCTAAAAAATAAAGTGAAGTTAAGGAATGAGCTTGATGAGTGAATGAAGCTGCCTGTCTTCTGTGTATTGAGCCGGTCCATAACGGCAGACGATGTGACTGCAATCTCCTCCTCCATTAGAAGGAACATCCCACCCTTGCATCCTCTTTCTCTCTCGTAAGTAGCTCTCTTTCTCTCTCTCATAAGTAGCTCTCTTTCTCTCTCTCTCATAAGTAGCTCTCTTTCTCTCTCTCTCGTATCTCTCTTTCTCTCTCTCTCGTAAGTAGCACTCTTTCTCTCTCTCATAAGTAGCTCTCTTTCTCTCTCGTAAGTAGCTCTCTTTCTCTCTCTCATAAGTAGCTCTCTTTCTCTCTCGTAAGTAGCTCTCTTTCTCTCTCTCATAAGTAGCTCTCTTTCTCTCTCTCTCATAAGTAGCTCTCTTTCTCTCTCTCTCATAAGTAGCTCTCTTTCTCTCTCGTAAGTAGCTCTCTTTCTCTCTCTCTCATAAGTAGCTCTCTTTCTCTCTCTCGTAAGTAGCTCTCTTTCTCTCATAAGTAGCTCTCTTTCTCTCTCTCTCATAAGTATCTCTCTTTCTCTCTCTCTCTCGTAAGTAGCTCTCTTTCTCTCTCTCGTAAGTAGCTCTCTTTCTCTCTCTCTCTCGTAAGTAGCTCTCTTTCTCTCTCGTAAGTAGCTCTCTTTCTCTCTCTCTCGTAAGTAGCTCTCTTTCTCTCTCTCGTAAGTAGCTCTCTTTCTCTCTCTCTCTCGTAAGTAGCTCTCTTTCTCTCTCTCTCGTAAGTAGCACTCTTTCTCTCTCTCATAAGTAGCTCTCTTCCTCTCTCTCGTAAGTAGCTCACTTTCTCTCTCTCTCTTGTAAGGAGCTCTCTTTCTCTCTCTCTCTCGTAAGTAGCTCTCTTTCACTCTCTCGTAAGTAGCTCTCTTTCTCACTCTCTCTCGTAATTAGTCTACCTGTTGTAATCCACCAACTTGCCCCTCGGGGTTTCTTCTGAAAGACAGTCGTGTTGCTGTTCTTGTGCCAAAAGATCTGAAATTACATGACAATCAAGGACACTGAATGAAAACTATTTAAGTTACAGGCAGACAGAGGGAGGGGAAGTGGGGGATTAGGCTGGACCCACAGTGACCCACACTCACACACACTACCCCCCACTCCCCACACACAGACTCACACACACTACCCCCCACTCCCCATACACAGACATGCACACTCACACAGACTAGCCCCCACTCCCCACACACACACTCAAACACTACCCTCCCCACACAGACACACACACACACTACCCCCCACTCCCCACACAGACACACACTGCCCTTCACTCCCCACATGCAGGCAATAAAAATGTGCATTATAAATATCATATGGGAGATATTGAAATTGAAGAAGGGATTTATGAAAAAGACCTAGGAGTTTATGTTGACTCAGAAATGTCTTCATCTAGACAATGTGGAGAAGCTATAAAAAAAGGTCAACAAGATGCTCGGATATATTGTGAGACGTGTTGAATTTAAATCAAGGGAAGTAATGTTAAAACTTTACAATGCATTAGTAAGACCTCACCTAGAATATTGTGTTCAGTTCTGGTCACCTTGTTACAAAAAGGATATTGCTGCTCTAGAAAGAGTGCAAAGAAGAGCAACCAGAATTATCCCGGGTTTAAAAGGCATGTCGCATGCAGACAGGCTAAAAGAATTGATTCTATTCAGTCTTGAACAAAGAAGACTAAAAGGTATAGACAATGTCAACCCAGGGGACTTTTTTGACCTGAAAAATTAGATAAAGGGGCATTCAGAACAGAAAATAGGAGGCGCTTTTTGACGCAGAGAATTATGAGGGTCTGGAACCAACTCCCCAGTAATGTTGTTGAAGCTGACACCCTGGGATCCTTCAAGAAGCTGCTTGATGAGATTCTGGGAACAATAAGCTACTAACAACCAAATGAGCAAGATGGGCTGAATGGCCTCCTCTCGTTTGTAAACTTTCTTATTTTCTTATGTTCTTATGTTCTTATGACACACACACAGACACTCACACACACTACCCCCCCACACTACGCCCCACTCCCCACACAGAGACTCACACACAGACTCACACACTACCCCCTCCACACACACACATATACATATATATTTATCAGACTTGTAGTCGAGTCCGAGTCACTATCATTCGAGTCCCAGTCCAAGTCACTATCATTTGAGTAAGAGTCCGAGTCACTATCATTCGAGGCAGAGTCTGAGTCACTATCATTCGAGACCCAGTCCGAGTCCGAGTCTGAGTCACTATCAATCGAGTCTGAGTCTGAGTTACTATCATTCGAGACCCAGTCCGAGTCCGAGTCTGAGTCACTATCAATCGAGTCTGAGTCCGAGTCACTATCATTCGAGTCCCAGTCCGAGTCCGAGTCTGAGTCACTATCATTCGAGTCCGAGTCACTATCATTCGAGTCCCAGTCTGAGTCACTATCATTTGAGTCCGAGTCCGAGTCACTATGATTCGAGTCCCAGTCCGAGTCACTATCATGCGAGACCTAGTCCGAGTCACTATCATTTGAGTCCGAGTCCCAGTCACTATCATTCGAGTCCCAGTCTGAGTCACTATCATTCAAGTCCCAGTCTGAGTCACTATCATTCGAGTCCCAGTCCGAGTCACTATCATTCGAGTCCGAGTCCCAGTCACTACCATTCGAGTCCCAGTCTGAGTCACTGTCATTCGAGTCCCAGTCCGAGTCACTATCGTTCGAGTCCCAGTCTGAGTCACTATCATTTGAGTCCCAGTCCGAGTCACTATCATTCGAGACCTAGTCCCAGTCACTATCATTTGAGTCCGAGTCCCAGTCACTATCATTCGAGTCCCAGTCTGAGTCACTGTCATTTGAGTCCCAGTCCGAGTCACTATCATTCAAGTCCCAGTCCGAGTCACTATCATTCGAGTCCCAGTCCGAGTCACTATCATTCGAGTCCGAGTCCTAGTCTGAGTCAATATCATTCAAGTTCGAGTCACTATCATTCGAGTCCCAGTCCGAGTCACTATCATTCGAGTCTGAGTCTGAGTCACTATCATTCGAATCCGAGTCACTATCATTCGAGTCCGAGTCCGAGTCACTATCATTCGAGTCCGAGTCCTAGTCTGAGTCAATATCATTCAAGTTCGAGTCACTATCATTCGAGTCCTAGTCCGAGTCACTATCATTCGAGTCTGAGTCTGAGTCACAATCATTCGAATCCGAGTCACTATCATTCGAGTCCGAGTCACTATCATTCGAGTCCCAGTCCGAGTCATTATCATTCGAGTCCGAGTCCTAGTCTGAGTCAATATCATTCAAGTTCGAGTCACTATCATTCGAGTCCCAGTCCGAGTCACTATCAGTCGAGTCCCAGTCCGAGTCACTATCATTCGAGTCTGAGTCCGAGTCACTATCATTCGAATCCTAGTCCAAGTCACTATCATTCGAGTCCCAGTCCGAGTCACTATCATTCGAGTCCTAGTCCGAGTCACTGTCATTCGAGTCCCAGTCCGAGTCTGAGTCTGAGTCACTATCATTCGAGTCCTAGTCCGAATCACTGTCATTCGAGTCCTAGTCCGAGTCCTAGTCCAAGTCACTATCATTCGAGTCCCAGTCCGAGTCCTAGTCCGAGTCACTGTCATTCGAGTCCCAGTCCGAGTCCTAGTCTGAGTCACTATCATTCGAGTCCGAGTCTGAGTCACCATCATTCGAGTCCTAGTCCGAGTCACTGTCATTCGAATCCTAGTCCGAGGCAGCACCGTATCTCCAGATTCAACCCCACTGAGACGCACCGTATCTCCAGATTCAACCCCACTGAGGCGCACCGTATCTCCAGATTCAACCCCACTGAGGCGCACCGTATCTCCAGATTCAACCCCACTGAGACGCACCGTATCTCCAGATTCAACCCCACTGAGACGCACCGTATCTCCAGATTCAACCCCACTGAGGCGCACCGTATCTCCAGATTCAACCCCACTGAGGCGCACCGTATCTCCAGATTCAACCCCACTGAGACGCACCGTATCTCCAGATTCAACCCCACTGAGACGCACCGTATCTCCAGATTCAACCCCACTGAGACGCACCGTATCTCCAGATTCAACCCCACTGAGACGCACCGTATCTCCAGATTCAACCCCACTGAGACGCACCGTATCTCCAGATTCAACCCCACTGAGACGCACCGTATCTCCAGATTCAACCCCACTGAGACGCACCGTATCTCCAGATTCAACCCCACTGAGACGCACCGTATCTCCAGATTCAACCCCACTGAGACGCACCGTATCTCCAGATTCAACCCCACTGAGACGCACCGTATCTCCAGATTCAACCCAAAATACAATTAAAAAACAAGCACAATGTGCAAGTATGAGCCAAGGTCCTGCAGCCGAGTCTAGTGCTGAATAAGATCTGTTACATAAGAGGATGAAGAGAGCTGCAAACTTCGTGAGCAACTGACACCTGAAACCAGCGCAGATGAAGAGCAGGTGTAGGGCTGGAGTGAAACTGGAATAATGCCCTTTCTTTACAAGTTGCTTCTCTTGCTCTGGTGTATGAACACATTTCTGTTTACCCTGAGCAGCAGTCCAAATCTGCAGACCATCTGCAAAAACCTGTGCATGTTTTCAGTAGATATCTGAGGAGTGTTCCACAGAGCATCTTATGTGCTTATGGCTGATAAAATGTACATCAAGTAAACAGAATCATTTCAAACAATGCATGGGTTAAGTGCTTCCAATGTAATATATCAAGCATTTCTGTCAGTAAAGTCTTTAGAAACTGTCAGACAAAAACATGACATCACATGACATGACATCACACCAAATGATACTTCTTATTGGGCCACATTTTCAAAGCCTTAATTCCAGTCTTTAATTAACTGAGTGAAGGATGTATTTCAGGTGATGACTATGTAGCTGCAGAATATTGTGAATCTGTTGAATTCTGTGAATTCTGCGGGAGCTGCACACTCTGTGATTTCCGAGGAATTCTGTTATCAGCAGATGTGGACTGCCTCAAGCCATAACAGTCTGAAACTCAAGTAAGCACTGCATTTCCTTTGAATAATCTCAAATCCCAACACTGTTTAAATATTAAACTAGGACCACGTCTGTGATATTACTTACTTTAAAAAGCTCCAATAGGGTACATGTGAGCGACACTGGCACAGTTAAACATGTTGGTTTACTCAAGTTCCAGCAGGGGATTTAAACCCATCACAATTTATAACAGTGGAATAGAGCCCATAGTGTTACTGTTGAGTGTGTCAGGTAAACAAATGGTTAAATGGTTCAGTAACTGCTACTATCTAGTGGAAATGTGTATACCTACCATCTGAGTACAATGGTGATGTAGCTTCTACATTCACAGCATTTTAAAAGCCAAAGCACAGTATCCGACATATATATATATATATATATATATATATATATATATATATATATATATATATATATACTGTATATATATATATATATATATATATATATATATATATATATATATATATATATATATATATATATATATATATGTTTCCTGTGTTGAGTGTCCCATTGCATGTGTTACAGTTGAGTGCTGCTCTGTTGAGAATATAACTTTCCTGAACCTGGACAGCGTCCTCATTGTGTTATTGAAGGGATTGCATCCATACAACGCATTAACCACTGCACCGTAGCCAACTAAAGACAAGTATTAAAACACAAGGATCTGTGGAGACTCATTTTAACAGAGGAGCAGGAACAGGCCTTCAAGTATTTTGCATTCATCCAATGAATTTGTCATCACAGATATATACAGCCCGCACACTGTAAGCAAGCGTCTTAACCACAGTGCAAAGAGGGTGTCTTCACAGATATCTACCCACAACCCGCTCACTGTAAGTATGAGTCTTAACCACAGTGCAAAAGAGGATGTCTTCACAGATATCTACCCACAACACGCACACTGTAAGTATGAGTCTTAACCACAGTGCAAAGAGGGTGTCTTCACAGATATATACCCACAACCCACACACTGTAAGCAAGAGTCTTAACCACAGTGCAAAGAGGATGTCTTCACAGATATAGACCCACAACACGCACACTGTAAGCAAGCGTCTTAACCACAGTGCAAAAGAGGGCTCGGCTGCATTTGTGATTTTAGCTCTTGTAACCTCCTCTTCTCTCATCTCACTGACAGGGGACAGGACAAGCACTGCCCTTTACACTTTATCCCGTTGAGCCACTCAGCCTCCCCAGGTACTGTATATGCACAGTGTTTATATATCTGTATTTAGCTATTGTAACCTCCTCTCCTCTCACAGTTACAGCACACTGCACACATTTGTTCTAAAGGCCAGACAACACGTATCTGAAATAGTACATAAAAGCTGTCTGGAAAGACAGAGGAGGTTTTAAAAATAGTTCCAGACAGATTAGAAAATGGGAGTCAGGGCTATGTTTAATGTGGGATTCAAAACAAGGAACAGGAGATTGGATCAAATGCGATCTCCCAAAATGGGCGATGCTTTACATCAAGAGTGCCCAATCCTGATCCTGGAGGGCCGATACCCTCCTGGTTTTTGTTCAAACTGTACACTAAATTGATTAATTGGACCAATTAAGCTTCTAATAAGACTTGATTGGTCCAATTAAGTAATTTAGGGCACAGTTGCAACAAAAGCCAGTAGGGCATCGGCCCTCCAGGACCAGGATTGGGCACCCTTGCTTTACATTGAAGTTTCTCTCTAACTTCACTGCAGTAGCTACATAGTAAACACACATGCACTTACACAGCATCACAATGTTATTATGCACAGTTACAATGTGCAGTACTTCATGTGTAACTCTTTGCACAATATATGTAAGTACACAATTGTTAAGAAAAGACTCAGGGTTAGGGGTGTTAGGGTTATTTATTTTATTGCTGCTATAGAAAAAAAATGAAATTACAAAACTGAGCTGCTGTACCACAACAACAATACTAATACTAACAACAACAACCACAATACTACTAACAAGAACAACAACAACAATACTAATAACAACAAGAACAACAACAACAACAACAATACTAATACTAACAACAACAACATACTAATACTAACAACAACAACAACAATACTACTAACAAGAACAACAACAACAACAACAATACTAACTAACTAACAACAACAACAACAACAATACTAATACTAACAACAACAACAACAATAATACTAACAACAACAACAACAATACTAATACTAACAACAACAACAACAATAATAATACTAACAACAACAACAACAATACTAATACTAATACTAACAACAACAACAACAATAATAATACTAACAACAACAACAACAATACTAATACTAATACTAACAACAATACTACTAACAAGAACAACAACAACAACAGCAATACTAACAACAACAACAACAACAACAACAATAATACTAACAGCAACAACTATACTAATACTAACAACAACAACAACAATAATAATACTAACAGCAACAACAACTATACTAATACTAACAACAACAACAACAACAACAATAATACTAACAGCAACAACAACAATACTAATACTAACAACAACAACAACAACAATACTACTAACAAGAACAACAACAACAACAATACTAATAACAACAACTACAACAACAACAACAACAACAATACTAATAACAACAACAACAACAACAATACTAATACTGACAACAACAACAACAATAATACTAACAACAACAACAACAATAATACTAACAACAACAACAACAATACTAATACTAACAAGAACAACAACAACAATACTAATACTAACAGCAACAACAACAATAATAATACTAACAACAACAACAACAATACTAATACTAACAACAACAACAACAACAATAATACTAACAACAACAACAACAATAATACTAACAACAACAACAACAATACTAATACTAACAAGAACAACAACAACAATACTAATACTAACAGCAACAACAACAATAATAATACTAACAACAACAACAACAATACTAATACTAACAACAACAACAACAATAATAATGCTAACAACAACAACAATACTAATACTAACAACAACAACAACAATACTAATAACAACAACAACAACAACAACAATACTAATAACAACAACAACAACAATACTAATACTACTAACAACAACAACAACAACAACAATACTACTAACAAGAACAACAACAACAACAATACTAATAACAACAACTACAACAACAACAACAACAACAATACTAATACTAACAACAACAACAACAATACTAATACTAACAACAACAACAACAATAATACTAACAACAACAACAACAATAATACTAACAACAACAACAACAATACTAATACTAACAAGAACAACAACAACAATACTAATACTAACAGCAACAACAACAATAATAATACTAACAACAACAACAACAATACTAATACTAACAACAACAACAACAATAATAATGCTAACAACAACAACAATACTAATACTAACAACAACAACAACAATAATACTAACAACAACAACAATAATAATACTAACAACAACAACAACAATACTAATACTAACAACAACAACAACAATAATAATGCTAACAACAACAACAATACTAATACTAACAACAACAACAATACTACTAACAAGAACAACAACAACAACAACAATACTAATAACAACAACAACAACAATACTAATACTAACAACAACAACAACAACAATAATAATACTAACAACAACAACAACAATACTAATACTAACAACAACAACAACAATAATAATGCTAACAACAACAACAATACTAATACTAACAACAACAACAATACTACTAACAAGAACAACAACAACAACAACAATACTAATAACAACAACAACAACAATACTAATACTAACAACAACAACAACAACAATAATAATACTAACAACAACAACAACAACAATACTAATACTACTAACAACAACAACAACAACAATAATAATACTAACAACAACAACAACAATACTACTAACAAGAACAACAACAACAACAACAATACTAATAACAACAACAACAACAACAATACTAATACTACTAACAACAATAACAACAATAATAATACTAACAAGAACAACAACAACAACAACAATACTAATAACAACAACAACAACAACAATACTAATACTACTAACAACAATAACAACAATAATAATACTAACAACAACAACAACAATACTATTAACAAAAACAACAACAACAATACTAATAACAACAACAACAACAACAACAACAACAACAACAACAACAACAATACTAATACTAACAACAACAACAACAACAACAACAACAATAATACTACTAATAATAACACCCACAACAACAATACTACTGCTATAATAACAATGAAGCTCTGCTGCTGTAGTAAGTGTCGGGCAGTGTCCTCAGGCATGGTTCTCCAGGCTGCAGATTAACTGGAGCTCTGTGCCCCTGATCCCCGAGGGGACACACTGCTGTCAAGTCACTGAGAAGCAGCCCCAGGACAAACGAAACTGAACCAGGAAGAAGCGCTGCTGTTTTTCTTGTAAACAAAACAATATTTTGCACAATGAACCGACACATTTCCACCAGTAAAAACTAAACAAGTTCCTGTTGATGTGTGTCAGTTAATATGCATTTTAATCACACACATACACATCTATATTATTAGCTGTGACAGGCTTGTAGAAAAAGCTGTTTTTAGCTGCAGTATTTTTCTTTAAAAACGGTTGCACTAATACAACTCTGAAAGTAATAAACAGTGCTTTCTATTTAACAGTGCTGTCAGCATTAACAGTGAGAGATGTGTATATGCTTTAGTGTTTCTGAAAACGCAGTGATATTCATAACAGGTACAGTACGCTTTACAGCATCCAACGCACTGCAATGTGTATCTTGAGAGTGTTCTTGTGCTTGCAATTACTGCAATGCATTGCCAGGTACAGTAAGAGTGATACTGCTTTATTATTCATGACACTGCAATGCATTGCCAGGTACAGTAAGAGAGATACTGGTTTATTATTCATGAACACCGCAATGCATTGCCAGGTACAGTAAGAGTGATACTGCTTTATTATTCATGACACTGCAATGCATTGCCAGGTACAGTAAGAGAGATACTGCTTTATTATTCATGACACTGCAATGCATTGCCAGGTACAGTAAGAGAGATACTGGTTTATTATTCATGAACACAGCAATGCATTGCCAGGTACAGTAAGAGAGATACTGCTTTATTATTCATGACACTGCAATGCATTGCCAGGTACAGTAAGAGTGATACTGCTTTATTATTCATGACACTGCAATGCATTGCCAGGTACAATAAGAGAGATACTGATTTATTATTCATGAACACCGCAATGCATTGCCAGGTACAGTAAGAGAGATACTGATTTATTATTCATGAACACTGCAATGCATTGCCAGGTACAGTAAGAGTGATACTGCTTTATTATTCATGACACTGCAATGCATTGCCAGGTACAGTAAGAGAGATACTGCTTTATTATTGATGACACTGCAATGCATTGCCAGGTACAGTAAGAGTGATACTGTTTTATTATTCATGCAATGCATTGCCAGGTACAGTAAGAGTGATACTGCTTTATTATTCATGACACTGCAATGCATTGCCAGGTACAGTAAGAGAGATACTGCTTTATTATTCATGACACTGCAATGCATTGGCAGGTACAGTAAGAGAGATACTGGTTTATTATTCATGACACTGCAATGCATTGCCAGGTACAGTGTTTTGAGTGTCACTGCCAACAGCCTGTTTTAATTCACATTTTGGTGATAAAGTCAGCTGCTATTTTTGCTCAGTCCCTTATGAAGTATATGATATTATCAGGGTTTGACTAACATCATTTGGTAACAGTTTACATTGTGTCTCTAACTGCTTTGTGTTTACATAGTAAATGCATGAGCACTTACACAGTTACAATGTTATTATGCATAGTTACACTTAACCTGTCAATCCTTTTGCACGATATATGTAAGTACACGATTGTATCAGAAAAGGGTTCAGGTTACAGTTAGGCTTAGAGTTAGAGTTAGGGTTCGGCTCAGGGTTAGGTTTAGCGTTGGGGTTATATCATGCAAAAGTACATTGTAACAACTACTAGAGTAACTATTATGTACATACACATAATTAGAGACAATATAAAGTGCTACTCATAATTTAAATACCAAGATGTATAACTCCCTGGATATTGCCTTCCATCATTGCAATGTAAGCTGATGTATAGAACATCATATAAAACTGTACAAGCAGCTAATTAGAAGCTAACTTCACACCTGATAGAAATAGAATGTACTGCACACGTCACATGACAGACACTGCTTGTGATGACTGCTGACCAGAACGTCAAGCATGTGCACCCGATGTTTACACAGTGCACCTGACAAGTTAAGAGTTATTTACAGCCTGCGCTGTGTGCTTGCCTTGAAATTCCCATGTGGGGGCCAATGCTGCTTGAAAACATGAGCTTGTGATCTCCTGAGACAAGCAAGCCAAGTGCAGGGAGTCCTCGTGCAGGGCACAGCTTCTACACCTCAAAAACTCTGAGGATTTGCTATTATTATTATTATTATTATTATTATTATTATTATTATTATTATTACCCAATTCAAACTTAAAAACATTTACCAAGCACAAACATCATTGTTTACATAGAGTACCACATTTCCAAAGCTTAGAACCAGGGCACATAGATTCAAATGAGCTTTAAAACTCTATATACTGTGTGTGTGTGTGTGTGTGTGTGTGTGTGTGTGTGTGTGTGTGTGTGTGTGTGTGTGTGTGTGTGTGTGTGTGTGTGTGTGAGTGTGTGAGTGTGTGTGTGTGTGTGTGTGTGTGTGTGTGTGTGTGTGTGTATATATATATAGCTCAAAGAGCCAGCTGCCTAACGTTTCGATATGTTGTATTTCTCAAGGGAGCCTGTGTTTGAATCAAAACATTGGAGGTATTTATAGGTTTTTGACGGCATGACAACTACTTGTTATTGTTTATATTCATGATTTATTCTTACATGATGTAATGGTGTTCTATATATTGTGACATTATTTTTACTTCTATCTTTTAAATAGATATATTGTAACACAGCCTTGTGGCTGAGGTTTGTTTTGCTCTTTAAAACCACTGACCCAGACACCAGAATTGCAGTTTTTTATTATTATTATTATTATTATTATTATTATTATTATTATTATTATTATTATTATTTATTTCTTAGCAGACACCCTTATCCAGGGCGACTTACAGTCGTAAACAAAAATACATTTCAAGAATCACAGTAAATAAAATAAACAAGTGAAAACCAAACAAACACCTAACTCCCACTCAGAGTACTTACTAATTTCTTTTTTTTTCAGTCCCTAACTGAACACTGGACGGCTAAGCCATTTACCAGTCCAAAAGACTTTTTTAAAATGCACACACAGCACTGTTTTAAACACACAAAAGGTTTTCCACTCTACCTTTTACTTTTTAACCTACACAGGCCATTTCACTGACAGCCTATCAGTGTCTGTCTGTCTGTCTGTCTGTCTGTCTGTCTGTCTGGCTCTCTCTCTCTCTCTCTCTCTCTCTCTCTCTCTCTCTCTCCTCTCAGACTGGAGGCTCCCTCCTGTGGTATTCTGGGGGATGTAGTCTTTTGGCCCCTCCTGGACTACATTTTGTTCTTTTCCTCCCCCCAGTCTGTCACTATATATATATATATATATATATATATATATATATATATATATATATATATATATATATATATATATATATTGTGATGAAGCTAGACTTTGTTGCTTTTTAAAAAATGGCTGTCCGAGAGAAAAAAAAAAAAAAAAGCTACATCTCTACATCTCCCAGGAGCCTGGAATAAAACTGGAATACCACAGCCTGTTGCAAGCTTGAAAGGGGTATGTGATTCAGGACTGCTGTAGTTTATGCAATTTGCTTTTTTTAGTTAAATTGGCGGGTGAATGAAATTGCCAATGTTAATTTGCTACAGTGTGGGAAAGCTAAACTAATATAGCCAGCCAAATAGGGAACCTGGGAGTGAGAGGTAAACCTGAAGGCATGTGAGTTTGTGATTGAATATAAAAATAACCACACGGACACGTGAGAGACTTTATATAAAAAAACAAACAAAAAAAAAAAAAACTTTATTTAGTTGAACACTATTTCTGGTGGGGAAACCAGAAAGCCTGCCTTCACATCTGGGAGGTCTGGATCGGTCATCTCGGCAACGCAGGAAGTGTTGCCCCTTTTGGAGCGGTTTCACCCAAAGTTTCCTGATACTTACCTGAAGGCGAACCACTCAGAGCTGTAACAAAAGGAATAAAGAGGGAATAAAAAAGGAGAAACAAGAAAAGAACTGTAGGTCTGCTGCGCACGTGGTGCGACAGAGTCTCCACTCACCTTACAGAACCTTCCTTACTGCCCAATTGGTGAAGTGGGGAAATACTTGAAGTGGGGAAGTTCAGACTCAAGCGGTGTCTGTTTATTTCACTGTGTTTGTTTCACTGTGTAGAGAGGGACAAAGAAGAAAGCCAGTTAGGCCCGAACAGGGCTAGGCATATTATTTTTGGTTTGTTTGTTTTGTGTAAATAATAAACTTACCTGGACCATACAGTCCATTCTTTGAGAAACTCCTGTCTGGATCTCCAGGTTTTTGGTCTCCCCCACTTACTCGTCTGTCACAATATATATATATATATATATATATATATATATATATATATATATATATATATATATATATATATATATATATATATCTTCAGTTATATTGCCTTTTTATGTTATTGTATCAATTTCATCATCCATCATTTTTTGGACATCCTAAGAAAACAAGGGTTTCAAATATATAATTGGAGAGAAACTCTGGGAGCCTCGCAATTCAATTCAAGCATGAAGTAATGTGAGCTTCTTGGAATGCAAACAGAAACAATAAAGCATTTAAAATGTACTCCTTCCAAAAAAAGAGAACATATCGACTGGAAAAGCTAACAGCCAATCATGTATGTTATCCAAATGTTCTTAAAATGAATAACGATCGAGAGCTTAAAGAAATGACGAGGCCAAAAATAAAGTGAGGCACGCAGTGCTCTACCCGTTAAGTAGTTTCCATGAAGCAATGGAGAAGCCGCAGCTTGGTGGTTAAAGCTGGAGGGATTTCAAGATCTTTCATGAATAAACTTGATATTTATTAATGCAGAAAGAAATAGTGCTGTCACATTCAAAAAGTATATTATTTTCTCTGGAGATATTATGCAACAAATGTTCCTAAATATGTAAATGCTTACCTGAAAAACAGATAAATTGTAGAATATTTAGTTTTTAAAGACATTCTAGTTTCACCATCCGTGAATTATCAAACAATATAAAAACATAAGTAAATGTAAAAATAATGTTCTGGAGAGAGCGATCTTTAGCAGAAATATTTCCGGTCTTTGATGCAGCTGCTGTCTTTTGCATTGAGCTCTTTACAGTGTGTTCAATCATTTACCGGAAGCAAACTAAACCGGCTGCCAGGTTCCTACTGAATACCGTGTTATACCGCAGGTAGTGCATCAATAAGGCAAATGCCTGCTGTATTTATTTTTATCTGGTAAAAATATGTATATTTACACTATTCTTTGAGAAATTGGTATTTTCACAGGGAACTACATCTTACACGGCAATGGGAAGAACAGTCAAATGAACAGAATCCTGAGAGTGTAAACTAATGCCAATGCTAGTCCTTTCTACCAGAGCATGCCAATAAATTACTTGCTTACCCCCATCTGTCTCTGTGCTCCTATTTGAAGCCCTGTTTGTGTTTTGGAGGTCACATGACCACTCCCCATCTTATAACAAGTTTATCAATAATCAATCGATGTTGACCATGCATTGTCACGATTTTATCTGGATGGAGCATTTTAACCCCATCCAGGCAGTAAAACAATAATAACACTAAACAGTGTTTTAACGCACCAAACCATACATTAAAATAATAATAAAACAGCACAAATACAAAATAATACATATGCAATCACGGGGTGGGGTGTACCCTGTCACAGTGATATTCATGTTTAAAAAATGCGATATTTTTGTTTAGTTTTGTTAATATATATATATATATATATATATATATATATATATATATATATATATATATATATATATATATATATATAACAAAATGTACTGTTGTATTTGTGTGCGTCCATATTTATATAAATACTGTATATTGTCTAGTTATTTTATGCTTGACCTTTTTTGACCTTTGACCTGCCCAGATGGGTCATGTGATGCCTGGGCAGGTATATAAGCAGACAAAGCGGCAGAATGGAGTCAGTTGTGATTAACTGTGGCAGAGAGCAGAGTGTGTTTGTACATGCTTGTGACTGTGAAGCTGTACTTCTCTGTCAGAATTACAAACAATATGGTGCTTCCTGCAAATTGAGGACATACTCCCCCAGATTAAAAATGTGCTTTCTTGTAAAATCTTTCCAATGAAAGACTGCACTCATTTGCAAAGAGCTGCTCCTGTCTCAGTTTCATTCTTACACTCCAGATAAACTGAAGTCCATCTTCCTTGCTTTTTTTAAATCGGTAGCTACAACTGTTTCTGCAAGTCTCTGACCCCTTCTTTTAAACATTTCAGTAATGTTTAGCAGACATAATATCTTTCACTAGTTTATAAATAGGTTTCTACTGTATGCAATGCATAAAAATACAAAAAAACCACATTTCTTCGTAAACTGATAGCTGTTAGCTGCTAATAAACTAAAAACCCATTACCTTTTATTTCTACCAAATAAGTCATGTAGATAATATTGTGGGGTTCTTTAAACAATCCCTATTGCTTTCTTCTACTGGTTTAGCATCCCACTCAGTTTATCAGCGGGTTTGCTTCAGAATGTGTTGTTGCCTCTTGTGGGTGTTGTTTGCGCGGTTAGATAATGGCTCAGTGTGCTGGAGAGGATTCTTTTTTTAGAACCAGAGCTTTCTGAGAACCACATTTTATTGTTTTCTATTTTTGGTTGAATACCAGAGCGTTTACTGCATGAGTGGAAAAGCAGTTTGTATGAGAGAGACAATCAAAGAGGACTCAACCAGCGAGTTCATTACATGAGTCTGCCTCGTTGTATTGTACTAACTGCTACAGGAGTGTGCTAATGTATTGGGACACTTCAAGAGTTGTCATTTATACCCTTTATATACCTTGCTGCATGAAAACCTCAGGGTATATATCACTGGTCAGTAATCAGTGATATAGAAACAATAGACCACTTTGTGCTTTAATTGGGCATCTTAAACAACTTCTAAAAAGTCCCATGAATTTTACTGTTTGTGGCTGTGTGTTCCTGTTCTCTTAGTATTTTAAATGAATTGCATGTGTGGCAATTAAATACAAATCACTAATTTGCCTATTTTGACAATGTTTTCAAGGTTTTCAGTTGAAGCGGTTTGATTTCATATGCACAACGAATCACAACAACAGAAGCAATGGGGTGTTCTAATACATGTGCACACTGCTGAACTACAGAAGCAATGGGGTGTTCTAATACATGTGCACCCTGCTGAACTACAGAAGCAATGGGGTGTTCTAATACATGTGCACACTGCTGAACTACAGAAGCAATGGGGTGTTCTAATACATGTGCACCCTGCTGAACTACAGAAGCAATGGGGTGTTCTAATACATGTGCACACTGCTGAACTACAGAAGCAATGGGGTGTTCTAATACATGTGCACACTGCTGTATTTACGGCTGTGTGTTTAGCAAAGGAAACGGGGGCCCTTGTGCAAATTCACAGATTGAATACAAAGATTGAAGGGAACACTAACAAACAATAACTAAGGGTATCATTACAATGCTATCAATACAGACCCCAAAGCCCTGCTTCAGCAGCATGTTGGCACTCTTTGAAAGGGGTGTAATAAGAATGTAATGCTAACTTACTGAATGTCCCTCATCAACACAGGCAGTATATTGCTGGGTCTCAGATGCAGTTTGCCTGGAATATCAAGTCCGCGACTGTGTGAGTTTGTGTGTGTCCTACAGGCATGTATATAATTCCAATGTGTTTGAATGAGTCGGGTTTATAAAGGGTTAAAGCATGATGTGGTGGGAAACAAACCCCCAGAGTATTATTTAATCAAGCAACAAGAACAGGGGCTTTTTATTATTATTATTATTATTATTATTATTATTATTATTATTATTACTATTATTATTATTATTATTATTATTATTATTATTATTTAATCAAGCAACAAGAACAGGGGCTTTTTATTATTATTATTATTATTATTATTATTATTATTATTATTATTATTTAATCAAGCAACAAGAACAGGGGCTTTTTATTATTATTATTATTATTATTATTATTATTATTATTATTATTATTATTATTATTATTATTATTATTTAATCAAGCAAAAGGAACAAGGGCTTTTTATTATTATTATTATTTTATTCAGTTAACTCAAGCAGTTTATTATTATTATTATTATTATTATTATTATTATTATTATTATTATTATTATTATTATATTATTGAGTTAACTCAAGCAGTTTATTTTTTATTTTTAGGTACCTGATATGAAAAGGGAAGCCAGTTTCAAGATGTTATTCCATAAGTTAAGAGCCAGTGTTCTCCGCAGCTGCCTTTTCATTTGATAATGAGCAGGAGCACCTCATAAACATGCATATGAAACATCAACTCAACATTACAGTATTATAAAATCCCCATTGCATAATCCTCATTGACACAATTTCTGATTCCTGTTTCAATTGCAGATATATGTTTTTTCCTTTCATAAAAAGAATATGTGAATGATGATTTGGAGTAAAAAGCTATGATAATTTAGCCTTTATATTCTTAGTCTCACGATTTTAATTGAAGAACTAAACCCAAAACCATTTCACGATTCATAAAAACAACACGTGAAATGATTTGAGTGGAAATGGTTTTTGTCTAGACTTTGAACTGTGTTTGTAGGATTTTATGAATCAAATGTGTACAATACTGCAGCACTGTCTGATAGCAGAGAGGATATCTGCCTCACAGATAACATCTAACCCAGAAAGAGACTGAGAAAACAACTTCAAAAAAACGGACTCAGACCGCATACACAGGCAGTTTGCTTGTGTGTGTGTGTATTAAGATGCAAATGGAATAAGACATCAATGCAGATTGGTTGATAAAGATGTGCCATTTCAGCAAAGTGTTCCAGGGCAGCAGTGTGGAGTGGGGGTTAGGGCTCTGGACTCTTGACCGGAGGGTCGTGGGTTCAATCCCAGGTAGGGGACATTGCTGTTGTACCCTTCAGCAAGGTACTTTACCTAGATTGCTCCAGTAAAAACCCAACTGTATAAATGGGTAATTATATGTAAAAATAATGTGATATCTTGGAACAATTGTAAGTCGCCCTGGATAAGGGCGTCTGCTAAGAAATAAATAATGTAATGCATGCTTGCTCTTTGTAAACTGGTCATGTGACCTCTTTATTAATAGCACGATGTGCATGCATCTTCTGTTTGATCTGCTTGTAATACCGATCCACAAAAAGGGAGACAAAACCGAACCAGGTAACTACAGACCAATAAGCCTGACTTCTATTATATGTAAACTTATGGAAACTATAATAAGATCCAAAATGGAAAATTACCTATATGGTAACAATATCCTAGGAGACAGTCAGCATGGTTTTAGGAAAGGGAGATCGTGCCTAACTAACCTGCTTGATTTTTTTGAGGATGCAACATTGACAATGGATAATTGCAAAACATACAACGTGGTTTATTTAGATTTCCAGAAAGCTTTTGACAAAGTCCCGCATAAAAGATTAATTCTCAAACTGAACGCAGTAGGGATTCAAGGAAATGCATGCACATGGATTAGGGAGTGGTTAACATGTAGAAAACAGAAAGTACTGATTAGAGGAGAAACCTCAAAATGGAGCGAGGTAACCAGTGGTGTACCACAGGGATCAGTATTAGGTCCTCTGCTATTCCTAATCTACATTAATGATTTAGATTCGGGTATAGTAAGCAAACTTGTTAAATTTGCAGACGACACAAAAATAGGAGGAGTGGCAAACACTGTTGCAGCAGCAAAGGTCTTTCAAAATGATCTAGACAGCATTCAGAACTGGGCAGACACATGACAAATTACATTTAATAGAGAAAAGTGTAAAGTATTGCACGCAGGCAATAAAAATGTGCATTATAAATATCATATGGGAGATACTGAAATTGAAGAAGGGATCTATGAAAAAGACCTTGGAGTTTATGTTGACTCAGAAATGTCTTCATCTAGACAATGTGGGGAAGCTATAAAAAAGGCCAACAAGATGCTCGAATATATTGTGAGAAGTGTTAAGGGAAGTAATGTTAAAACTTTACAAGGCATTGGTAAGACCTCACCTTGAATATTGTGTTCAGTTCTGGTCACCTTCCTCCAAAAAGGATATTGCTGCTCTAGAAAGAGTGCAAAGAAGAGCAACCAGAATTATCCCAGGTTTAAAAGGCAGGTTGTATGCAGACAGGCTAAAAGAATTGAATCTATTCAGTCTTGAACAAAGGAGACTATGCGGTGATCTGATTCAAGCATTCAAAATCCTAAAAGGTATAGACAATGTCGACCCAGGGACTTTTTGACCTGAAAAGAAACAAGGACCAGGGGTCACAAATGGAGATTAGATAAAGGGGCATTCAGAACATAAAATAGGAGGCACTTTTTTACACAGAGAATTGTGAGGGTCTGGAACCAACTCCCCAGTAATGTTGTTGAAGCCGACACCCTGGGATCCTTCAAGAAGCTGCTTGATGAGATTCTGGGATCAATAAGCTACTAACAACCAAACGAGCAAGATGGGCTGAATGGCCTCCTCTTGTTTGTAAACTTTCTTATGTTTCTTCTTATGTTCTTACATTGAAAAAGACTGGTCGAAACATTTCTTTGTTCTTCTTTTTGTCTATTTTCTAGATAAGCCCTATCAAGTGATGTTATTTTACTCACCTTTCATAATTTCAAACCAGCCTTTTTTTTAAACATACCTGTCGTTTGGAAAAGCTAGGCAGTCACGTGACCGGATCACAGGTCTGTTTTGAAAGCGGTGTCTTGCGGTGTGGTTACACCTTTGGTTAACACTCCTGTTCTGAAGCAGGGGCCCCTGTTTGCTTCCCCTGCCTTGGGTGACCACATTTCCAAAGCTCAGAATCAGGACACGTACATTGAAGCAGTTTTGAAACTAAACAATGTGTGTTATTTTAAGAATGCTTCTTATTTGAATGTAGTGCTATTATCACTATCACTGTGTTCACATTAAACTAACAACAACAACAAAAAAACATTTAAACATTAAACTAACCCCAAACATAAACAGCAACCTTAGCCTGACTGCTTCCCAACCACTGCACCTTCCCTTCCAATTCATGGCCATGTTTGACTACATGCTCTATACAGTATGTATTGCTATTCTTACCCTTCATTTCTATCATTTTGGATACTTTTAATTTACTATAGTAACCTATATTAAAACTATTATTCTGGAAACATTTTTTAAAATATGATTGACCATTGTTTAACCCTTTCAGTTCTTAATTATGTTTGTTGAGCAGAAGAAAGATCTCCTTTATTGAGTATACATGAGAATACAACACATTATTTTTTCATCTATTTCTACACTAGCTCAGGCTGGGACTTATGATTCCCGTGAGGTTCCAGCGTGATTTCAGACGGCATGTATTAACATACACTGCTAAGATGAGGTGTGACCTGCAGGTCCTGCCAGGACTGGAAGGGTTAATGTAAGGAGTGCTATCTGTTGAAACTGGGACTGTTTTCAGCTGTGAGGAAACATGTCGGGACACCGGGACAGTTGATATGAAAAGGGCCTGCCTGGTCAAACAGGGATGTCTGGTCACACTGCCCCTGTTGCACTGCAGCTCTCTGAATTACAAGGCTCTCAAACAAAGTATGTTCCACAAGATCATGACAAGAACATTTCAGATTGCACACTCCTATAATCTATGAGATAAGGAATTACGAGTGTACATGAAGGGAAAAGTGGGGCAAGTTATCGAGAAAACTCAAAGAAACACACGTACTGTTATTAGCAAAGTGGAGTGCTGGTTGAAATGTTTATAGATTTGCATGGTTCAGCATGCATTAGCATATATAAGTGGCATTCTTGGTAACACACTTCCCTAGGCTTTACTGCGCTTTTATCAACGTTACATACTTTATTAGCACACATACTTACATACATACTCTATTACATACTCTATTTCTACACTTATAAAAAGTAAGCTGTGGTAGATTTAGTACCACACCTCTATGTTCGTCCGGTTCCTTGTAGCTGATTGATCTCAAAAGTTTGTCTTTTAACTACTTATGTATCCACTTGCATGCACTTCCTTGTTTTCCCACAGATTGCAACTTTAGGGTTAATCTTTCACGCTGCACTTTGTCAAAGAGCTTTTTGGAAGTGCAGGTTTATGATGTTTTTGTGTCCCTCCTTGCAATGGCTTCGAGTGGAAGAGGTGACTCCGCGTTAGCTGTGTCCTATGATGCCGCTGCTGCACAGATACGCCTCTAGTTCCCCTCTTACTATTGATTCCATGGTTTTCCATGCTATGGAGATGAGACTGATGAGTTTGTAGTTTCCTGGTTCCACCTGGTCTCCTATTTTAAATAGGGGCACTGCATTAGCAGTGCGCTAGTGAGCTGATACATCTCCCATCTTCATTGATTTGCCAGACATCTTTGCCAGCTGCTTGGGAAGGGCCTCTTGTTTCTTTAAGCACTCCTGTGTAAATGCCATCCAGGCCGGAGGTTTGTTAGTCTTGAGAGCCCCCAGTCCACGAGCTGTAAGGCTATTGACCCTGTCTTGGGTATTTGAGAACAGTAAGCAGGCAACCACTCTCCGTGGTAGGGGCATTTACACATTGTGTGAAGAAGCAGTCATTTGCCACTTCCCCCATTTCAAGCTCTGTCAGTGCACAGTCTGTTGAAGGGATTATGGGGTACCTTTCCTTGCATGCATCTCTAATGTTGTTGTATTAAAGGGTACTGTCGTTGGTGTCCTTATCTGTAGTAAACTCTAGTCATTTTTGTATTTTTTTAAAATCTGTTATCTGGGATTTGATGGGATGTCAGCAATAAAAGGTCACCGACAGTACATATCGCAAATGGTGGAAATCAGCCAGATAATATATTGAACCAACCCATATCTCAAATGATGAAATCCCTTGCTACAAACTTGAGCTTGTTAACCCAGCTGACTTGCTTTCTACCTGTTTTGCACTGCAGTTATAAATAAACATCAACACAGTGAAAAATAAAACTACCTGCCTTCATTTTTATTGTGTCCCCTTTTATTCTGCAGACCACGCTTTTTACTTCCACTCTAATAAAAGGTTGCGATTATTATGCACTGTACCATGCTTTGACCTTGTTTAGTGTGCATTTGTAATGCTTTAACATGCTTCTCTATGATTTCGGATGCTTACCCATGCCATATCATACTTTCACTGTGATTGTAACAATCATTAGAGGGAATTACCGTCTAGTTCTTCACCAAGTCAGAAAGGACTGCATGTTTTTCTCTGTAAAAAATGACTAATTTCACGGCAATTCACAGTATAAAAGTTTGTGTGTGAGGTGTGTTTGCTGCTGCTGTTGCTTATTGGTCACCTCAGTAAATTGCTTCTCAGAACACTGACTCGGTATCCAGGACATGGTACATTATGCACATCAATGTTATTAATGAGGATCGGGTGTCAGGACATGGTGCATCATGCACATCAATGTTACTAATGAGGATCGGGTCTCAGGACATGGTGCATCATGCACATCAATGTCATGAATGAGGATCGGGTCTCAGGACATGGTGCATCATGCACATCAATGTTATTAATGAGGATCGGGTCTCAGGGCATGGTGCATCATGCACATCAATGTTATTAACGAGGATCGGGTCTCAGGGCATGGTGCATCATGCACATCAATGTTATTAATGAGGATCGGGTCTCGGGACATGGTGCATAATGCACATCAATGTTATTAATGAGGATCGGGTCTCAGGACATGGTGCATCATGCACATCAATGTTATTAATGAGGATCAGGTCTCAGGACATGGTGCATCATGCACATCAATGTTAATAATGAGGATCGGGTCTCGGGACATAGTGCATCATGCACATCAATGTTATTAATGAGGATATACAAATGTCCCCAATTTGGGAAAGTAAAGTGTTAAAAGAGGTATAACTCAGGTCACAACCAGCTGGATGTCTACAGGGTGTTGCAACTTGCAACAGATCAGTCCAAGACTAACAATGAATCCCACAGAACAGCACTACATTACTGAAGGGGGCCCAAGTCTGGGAACGGCTTGTATGATATGCTTCATCAGCAAAAAAGAGTCCTGCATTCAGGAAAGGGCAGTATGTGAGTGATCTGCATATCAAATGGCACATTCCCCAGAAAAAGAAAAAACTTTTTTTCTCGTCTTTTTTTTTTAACACAGTTACTTAGTGTTTGAAGTGTCATTGTTACTCCTGCAGATTGTAACCATAGCAACTATGACATCATTATGGACATAGTGATGCATGAAAATTGTAATGGCTGGGGACTGGTTGCTAGGGGACCTGAACTCAGGGAAGTCATTGAGATTGGAATCTACAGAACACACTGTACTTTATTGTAGTGCTGCTGAGTTTGTTGTTGTTTTTCTGACTGAAGCGTTTTTCGACATGTGACCACACTTATTATTATGCAATTAAATTACAGCACAAACCAAAAGGCTCATGATAACATTAGCTGTAGCTGAAAACTCCAAATACATTGCACCTGATTTATACAGGCTTGTGGTTACTATCACTGCCACATGCCCCAGGGCTGTGGAAAAAAAACTCTCCTCCAATCTGAAAATCTGACAAATATGCAGAGGGCCAAGTCTTTTTCATATCTACACATCCATAGTAAATCATTGAACTTTGTTTTTTCACTTTCACTTTTATTTTTTAAGCTTGCAAAACCATGAATTGTATTCCACACCTCCAATACAGTACAGTAAGAACAATGCCATCCTAAACTCTTTGTGTGTCTGGATTCACATTGTATTCCACACCTCCAATACAGTACAGTAAGAACAATGCCATCCTAAACTCTTTGTGTGTCTGGATTCACATTGTATTCCTTACTCCCAATACAGTACAGTAAGAACAATGCCATCCTAAACTCTTTGTGTGTCTGGATTCACATTGTATTCCTTACTCCCAATACAGTCCAGTAAGAACAATGCCATCCTAAACTCTTTGTGTGTCTGGATTCACATTGTATTCCTTACTCCCAATACAGTACAGTAAGAACAATGCGATCCTAAACTCTTTGTGTGTCTGGATTCACATTGTATTCCTTACTCCCAATACAGTCCAGTAAGAACAATGCCATCCTAAACTCTTTGTGTGTCTGGATTCACATTGTATTCCTTACTCCCAATACAGTACAGTAAGAACAATGCGATCCTAAACTCTTTGTGTGTCTGGATTCACATTGTATTCCACACCTCCAATACAGTCCAGTAAGAACAATGCGATCCTAAACTCTTTGTGTGTCTGGATTCACATTGTATTCCACACCTCCAATACAGTACAGTAAGAACAATGCCATCCTAAACTCTTTGTGTGTCTGGATTCACATTGTATTCCACACCTCCAATACAGTACAGTAAGAACAATGCCATCCTAAACTCTTTGTGTGTCTGGATTCACATTGTATTCCACACCTCCAATACAGTACAGTAAGAACAATGCGATCCTAAACTCTTTGTGTGTCTGGATTCACATTGTATTCCACACCTCCAATACAGTACAGTAAGAACAATGCCATCCTAAACTCTTTGTGTGTCTGGATTCACATTGTATTCCACACCTCCAATACAGTACAGTAAGAACAATGCCATCCTAAACTCTTTGTGTGTCTGGATTCACATTGTATTCCTTACTCCCAATACAGTCCAGTAAGAACAATGCCATCCTAAACTCTTTGTGTGTCTGGATTCACATTGTATTCCTTACTCCCAATACAGTACAGTAAGAACAATGCGATCCTAAACTCTTTGTGTGTCTGGATTCACATTGTATTCCACACCTCCAATACAGTCCAGTAAGAACAATGCCATCCTAAACTCTTTGTGTGTCTGGATTCACATTGTATTCCACACCTCCAATACAGTACAGTAAGAACAATGCGATCCTAAACTCTTTGTGTGTCTGGATTCACATTGTATTCCACACCTCCAATACAATACAGTAAGAACAATGCCATCCTAAACTCTTTGTGTGTCTGGATTCACATTGTATTCCACACCTCCAATACAGTACAGTAAGAACAATGCCATCCTAAACTCTTTGTGTGTCTGGATTCACATTGTATTCCACACCTCCAATACAGTACAGTAAGAACAATGCCATCCTAAACTCTTTGTGTGTCTGGATTCACATTGTATTCCACACCTCCAATACAGTACAGTAAGAACAATGCCATCCTAAACTCTTTGTGTGTCTGGATTCACATTGTATTCCTTACTCCCAATACAGTACAGTAAGAACAATGCGATCCTAAACTCTTTGTGTGTCTGGATTCACATTGTATTCCACACCTCCAATACAGTCCAGTAAGAACAATGCCATCCTAAACTCTTTGTGTGTCTGGATTCACATTGTATTCCACACCTCCAATACAGTACAGTAAGAACAATGCCATCCTAAACTCTTTGTGTGTCTGGATTCACATTGTATTCCACACCTCCAATACAGTACAGTAAGAACAATGCGATCCTAAACTCTTTGTGTGTCTGGATTCACATTGTATTCCACACCTCCAATACAGTACAGTAAGAACAATGCGATCCTAAACTCTTTGTGTGTCTGGATTCACATTGTATTCCACACCTCCAATACAGTACAGTAAGAACAATGCCATCCTAAACTCTTTGTGTGTCTGGATTCACATTGTATTCCACACCTCCAATACAGTACAGTAAGAACAATGCCATCCTAAACTCTTTGTGTGTCTGGATTCACATTGTATTCCACACCTCCAATACAGTACAGTAAGAACAATGCCATCCTAAACTCTTTGTGTGTCTGGATTCACATTGTATTCCACACCTCCAATACAGTCCAGTAAGAACAATGCCATCCTAAACTCTTTGTGTGTCTGGATTCACATTGTATTCCACACCTCCAATACAGTCCAGTAAGAACAATGCCATCCTAAACTCTTTGTGTGTCTGGATTCACATTGTATTCCACACCTCCAATACAGTCCAGTAAGAACAATGCCATCCTAAACTCTTTGTGTGTCTGGATTCACATTGTATTCCACACTCCCAATACAGTCCAGTAAGAACAATGCCATCCTAAACTCTTTGTGTGTCTGGATTCACATTGTATTCCACACCTCAATACAGTACAGTAAGAACAATGCCATCCTAAACTCTTTGTGTGTCTGGATTCACATTGTATTCCACACTCTCAATACAGTACAGTAAGAACAATGCCATCCTAAACTCTTTGTGTGTCTGGATTCACATTGTATTCACACCTCAATACAGTCCAGTAAGAACAATGCCATCCTAAACTCTTTGTGTCTGGATTCACATTGTTACACGCCAATACAGTCAGTAAGACCATCCTAAACTCTTTGTGTGTCTGGATTCACATTGTATTCCACACCTCCAATACAGTCCAGTAAGAACAATGCCATCCTAAACTCTTTGTGTGTCTGGATTCACATTGTATTCCTTACATCCCAATACAGTCCAGTAAGAACAATGCCATCCTAAACTCTTTGTGTGTCTGGATTCACATTGTATTCCACACCTCCAATACAGTACAGTAAGAACAATGCCATCCTAAACTCTTTGTGTGTCTGGATTCACATTGTATTCCTCACCTCCAATACAGTACAGTAAGAACAATGCCATCCTAAACTCTTTGTGTGTCTGGATTCACATTGTATTCCTTACTCCCAATACAGTCCAGTAAGAACAATGCCATCCTAAACTCTTTGTGTGTCTGGATTCACATTGTATTCCACACCTCCAATACAGTACAGTAAGAACAATGCCATCCTAAACTCTTTGTGTGTCTGGATTCACATTGTATTCCACACCTCCAATACAGTCCAGTAAGAACAATGCCATCCTAAACTCTTTGTGTGTCTGGATTCACATTGTATTCCACACCTCCAATACAGTCCAGTAAGAACAATGCCATCCTAAACTCTTTGTGTGTCTGGATTCACATTGTATTCCACACCTCCAATACAGTACAGTAAGAACAATGCCATCCTAAACTCTTTGTGTGTCTGGATTCACATTGTATTCCACACCTCCAATACAGTACAGTAAGAACAATGCCATCCTAAACTCTTTGTGTGTCTGGATTCACATTGTATTCCACACCTCCAATACAGTACAGTAAGAACAATGCCATCCTAAACTCTTTGTGTGTCTGGATTCACATTGTATTCCACACCTCCAATACAGTACAGTAAGAACAATGCCATCCTAAACTCTTTGTGTGTCTGGATTCACATTGTATTCCACACCTCCAATACAGTCCAGTAAGAACAATGCCATCCTAAACTCTTTGTGTGTCTGGATTCACATTGTATTCCTTACTCCCAATACAGTCCAGTAAGAACAATGCCATCCTAAACTCTTTGTGTGTCTGGATTCACATTGTATTCCACACCTCCAATACAGTACAGTAAGAACAATGCCATCCTAAACTCTTTGTGTGTCTGGATTCACATTGTATTCCACACCTCCAATACAGTCCAGTAAGAACAATGCCATCCTAAACTCTTTGTGTGTCTGGATTCACATTGTATTCCACACCTCAATACAGTACAGTAAGAACAATGCCATCCTAAACTCTTTGTGTGTCTGGATTCACATTGTATTCCACACCTCCAATACAGTCCAGTAAGAACAATGCCATCCTAAACTCTTTGTGTGTCTGGATTCACATTGTATTCCACACCTCCAATACAGTACAGTAAGAACAATGCCATCCTAAACTCTTTGTGTGTCTGGATTCACATTGTATTCCACACCTCCAATACAGTACAGTAAGAACAATGCCATCCTAAACTCTTTGTGTGTCTGGATTCACATTGTATTCCACACCTCCAATACAGTCACAGTAAGAACAATGCCATCCTAAACTCTTTGTGTGTCTGGATTCACATTGTATTCCACTCCCAATACAGTCCAGTAAGAACAATGCCATCCTAAACTCTTTGTGTGTCTGGATTCACATTGTATTCCACACCTCCAATACAGTACAGTAAGAACAATGCCATCCTAAACTCTTTGTGTGTCTGGATTCACATTGTATTCCACACTCCAATACAGTCCAGTAAGAACAATGCCATCCTAAACTCTTTGTGTGTCTGGATTCACATTGTATTCCTTACTCCCAATACAGTCCAGTAAGAACAATGCCATCCTAAACTCTTTGTGTGTCTGGATTCACATTGTATTCCACACCTCAATACAGTACAGTAAGAACAATGCCATCCTAAACTCTTTGTGTGTCTGGATTCACATTGTATTCCACACCTCCAATACAGTACAGTAAGAACAATGCCATCCTAAACTCTTTGTGTGTCTGGATTCACATTGTATTCCACACCTCAATACAGTCACAGTAAGAACAATGCCATCCTAAACTCTTTGTGTGTCTGGATTCACATTGTATTCCACACCTCCAATACAGTACAGTAAGAACAATGCCATCCTAAACTCTTTGTGTGTCTGGATTCACATTGTATTCCACACCTCCAATACAGTCCAGTAAGAACAATGCCATCCTAAACTCTTTGTGTGTCTGGATTCACATTGTATTCCTTACTCCAATACAGTACAGTAAGAACAATGCCATCCTAAACTCTTTGTGTGTCTGGATTCACATTGTATTCCACACCTCCAATACAGTCCAGTAAGAACAATGCCATCCTAAACTCTTGTGTGTCTGGATTCATTGTATTCCACTCCCAATACAGTACAGTAAGAACAATGATCCTAAACTCTTTGTGTCTGGATTCACATTGTATTCCACACTCCAATACAGTACAGTAAGAACAATGCCATCCTAAACTCTTTGTGTGTCTGGATTCACATTGTATTCCATCACTCTCCAATACAGTACTCATGTATAGAACAATGCCATCCTAAACTCTTTTGTGTGTCTGGATTCACATTGTATTCCTTACTCCCAATACAGTCCAGTAAGAACAATGCCATCCTAAACTCTTTGTGTGTCTGGATTCACATTGTATTCCACACCTCCAATACAGTACAGTAAGAACAATGCCATCCTAAACTCTTTGTGTGTCTGGATTCACATTGTATTCCACACCTCCAATACAGTCCAGTAAGAACAATGCCATCCTAAACTCTTTGTGTGTCTGGATTCACATTGTATTCCTCACTCCAATACAGTCCAGTAAGAACAATGCCATCCTAAACTCTTTGTGTGTCTGGATTCACATTGTATTCCTTACTCCCAATACAGTACAGTAAGAACAATGCCATCCTAAACTCTTTGTGTGTCTGGATTCACATTGTATTCCACACCTCAATACAGTACAGTAAGAACAATGCCATCCTAAACTCTTTGTGTGTCTGGATTCACATTGTATTCCACACTCCAATACAGTACAGTAAGAACAATGCCATCCTAAACTCTTTGTGTGTCTGGATTCACATTGTATTCCACACCTCCAATACAGTACAGTAAGAACAATGCCATCCTAAACTCTTTGTGTGTCTGGATTCACATTGTATTCCTTACTCCCAATACAGTACAGTAAGAACAATGCCATCCTAAACTCTTTGTGTGTCTGGATTCACATTGTATTCCACACCTCCAATACAGTACAGTAAGAACAATGCCATCCTAAACTCTTTGTGTGTCTGGATTCACATTGTATTCCACACCTCAATACAGTCCAGTAAGAACAATGCCATCCTAAACTCTTTGTGTGTCTGGATTCACATTGTATTCCACACTCCCAATACAGTACAGTAAGAACAATGCCATCCTAAACTCTTTGTGTGTCTGGATTCACATTGTATTCCACACCTCCAATACAGTACAGTAAGAACAATGCCATCCTAAACTCTTTGTGTGTCTGGATTCACATTGTATTCCTTACTCCCAATACAGTACAGTAAGAACAATGCCATCCTAAACTCTTTGTGTGTCTGGATTCACATTGTATTCCACACCTCCAATACAGTACAGTAAGAACAATGCCATCCTAAACTCTTTGTGTGTCTGGATTCACATTGTATTCCACACCTCCCAATACAGTCCAGTAAGAACAATGCCATCCTAAACTCTTTGTGTGTCTGGATTCACATTGTATTCCACACTCCAATACAGTCCAGTAAGAACAATGCCATCCTAAACTCTTTGTGTGTCTGGATTCACATTGTATTCCACACCTCCAATACAGTACAGTAAGAACAATGCCATCCTAAACTCTTTGTGTGTCTGGATTCACATTGTATTCCACACCTCCAATACAGTCCAGTAAGAACAATGCCATCCTAAACTCTTTGTGTGTCTGGATTCACATTGTATTCCTTACTCCAATACAGTCCAGTAAGAACAATGCCATCCTAAACTCTTTGTGTGTCTGGATTCACATTGTATTCCACACCTCCCAATACAGTCCAGTAAGAACAATGCCATCCTAAACTCTTTGTGTGTCTGGATTCACATTGTATTCCACACCTCCAATACAGTACAGTAAGAACAATGCCATCCTAAACTCTTTGTGTGTCTGGATTCACATTGTATTCCACACCTCCAATACAGTACAGTAAGAACAATGCCATCCTAAACTCTTTGTGTGTCTGGATTCACATTGTATTCCTTACTCCCAATACAGTACAGTAAGAACAATGCCATCCTAAACTCTTTGTGTGTCTGGATTCACATTGTATTCCACACCTCCAATACAGTACAGTAAGAACAATGCCATCCTAAACTCTTTGTGTGTCTGGATTCACATTGTATTCCACACCTCCAATACAGTACAGTAAGAACAATGCCATCCTAAACTCTTTGTGTGTCTGGATTCACATTGTATTCCACACCTCCAATACAGTACAGTAAGAACAATGCCATCCTAAACTCTTTGTGTGTCTGGATTCACATTGTATTCCTTACTCCCAATACAGTACAGTAAGAACAATGCCATCCTAAACTCTTTGTGTGTCTGGATTCACATTGTATTCCTTACTCCCAATACAGTACAGTAAGAACAATGCCATCCTAAACTCTTTGTGTGTCTGGATTCACATTGTATTCCACACTCCCAATACAGTCCAGTAAGAACAATGCCATCCTAAACTCTTTGTGTGTCTGGATTCACATTGTATTCCACACCTCCAATACAGTCCAGTAAGAACAATGCCATCCTAAACTCTTTGTGTGTCTGGATTCACATTGTATTCCACACCTCCAATACAGTCCAGTAAGAACAATGCCATCCTAAACTCTTTGTGTGTCTGGATTCACATTGTATTCCACACCTCCAATACAGTACAGTAAGAACAATGCCATCCTAAACTCTTTGTGTGTCTGGATTCACATTGTATTCCACACCTCCAATACAGTACAGTAAGAACAATGCCATCCTAAACTCTTTGTGTGTCTGGATTCACATTGTATTCCACACCTCCAATACAGTACAGTAAGAACAATGCCATCCTAAACTCTTTGTGTGTCTGGATTCACATTGTATTCCACACTCCCAATACAGTACAGTAAGAACAATGCCATCCTAAACTCTTTGTGTGTCTGGATTCACATTGTATTCCACACCTCCAATACAGTACAGTAAGAACAATGCCATCCTAAACTCTTTGTGTGTCTGGATTCACATTGTATTCCACACCTCCAATACAGTACAGTAAGAACAATGCCATCCTAAACTCTTTGTGTGTCTGGATTCACATTGTATTCCTCACTCCCAATACAGTACAGTAAGAACAATGCCATCCTAAACTCTTTGTGTGTCTGGATTCACATTGTATTCCACACCTCCAATACAGTACAGTAAGAACAATGCGATCCTAAACTCTTTGTGTGTCTGGATTCACATTGTATTCCACACCTCCAATACAGTACAGTAAGAACAATGCCATCCTAAACTCTTTGTGTGTCTGGATTCACATTGTATTCCACACCTCCAATACAGTACAGTAAGAACAATGCCATCCTAAACTCTTTGTGTGTCTGGATTCACATTGTATTCCACACCTCCAATACAGTACAGTAAGAACAATGCCATCCTAAACTCTTTGTGTGTCTGGATTCACATTGTATTCCACACCTCCAATACAGTACAGTAAGAACAATGCCATCCTAAACTCTTTGTGTGTCTGGATTCACATTGTATTCCACACCTCCAATACAGTACAGTAAGAACAATGCCATCCTAAACTCTTTGTGTGTCTGGATTCACATTGTATTCCACACCTCCAATACAGTCCAGTAAGAACAATGCCATCCTAAACTCTTTGTGTGTCTGGATTCACATTGTATTCCACACCTCCAATACAGTACAGTAAGAACAATGCCATCCTAAACTCTTTGTGTGTCTGGATTCACATTGTATTCCACACCTCCAATACAGTACAGTAAGAACAATGCCATCCTAAACTCTTTGTGTGTCTGGATTCACATTGTATTCCACACCTCCAATACAGTACAGTAAGAACAATGCCATCCTAAACTCTTTGTGTGTCTGGATTCACATTGTATTCCACACCTCCAATACAGTACAGTAAGAACAATGCCATCCTAAACTCTTTGTGTGTCTGGATTCACATTGTATTCCACACCTCCAATACAGTACAGTAAGAACAATGCCATCCTAAACTCTTTGTGTGTCTGGATTCACATTGTATTCCACACCTCCAATACAGTACAGTAAGAACAATGCCATCCTAAACTCTTTGTGTGTCTGGATTCACATTGTATTCCACACCTCCAATACAGTACAGTAAGAACAATGCCATCCTAAACTCTTTGTGTGTCTGGATTCACATTGTATTCCACACCTCCAATACAGTACAGTAAGAACAATGCCATCCTAAACTCTTTGTGTGTCTGGATTCACATTGTATTCCTTACTCCCAATACAGTACAGTAAGAACAATGCCATCCTAAACTCTTTGTGTGTCTGGATTCACATTGTATTCCACACCTCCAATACAGTACAGTAAGAACAATGCCATCCTAAACTCTTTTGTGTGTCTGGATTCACATTGTATTCCACACCTCCAATACAGTCCAGTAAGAACAATGCCATCCTAAACTCTTTGTGTGTCTGGATTCACATTGTATTCCACACCTCCAATACAGTACAGTAAGAACAATGCCATCCTAAACTCTTTGTGTGTCTGGATTCACATTGTATTCCACACCTCCAATACAGTACAGTAAGAACAATGCGATCCTAAACTCTTTGTGTGTCTGGATTCACATTGTATTCCACACCTCCAATACAGTACAGTAAGAACAATGCCATCCTAAACTCTTTGTGTGTCTGGATTCACATTGTATTCCACACCTCCAATACAGTACAGTAAGAACAATGCCATCCTAAACTCTTTGTGTGTCTGGATTCACAGGCTACTAACACTCATTTGCATGTCTGCTGTGCACCTTTCTTTATTCCCATAACTATAAAACACTCAGTTATAAGATACACAGAAATACAACCCTTATGAGGACATGTCTTTATCAGGTCAAAGGAATGCAACCTATAACAATGACCTTTGGGGATACATTCCTTGCTCATGAATTAGATGCCATTCTCCATCATTCGATTCTGAAGCGTTCTTCCTAACACACTGAAGTTTAAATGTGTTCATCACTGGGTTTGTTACTGTGCCACGCATTCTCCATTCGTAGCCCATAGGGCCACACTGGCTCCCAAATAAAAAGGAAGCTGGATTGCTCAGGAAACAAACCGGATTTTATAGGATTAACACCCAGTCCGGCTCCAGAAATGGCATTGCGGTAGAACTGGGACAGTAATGGAGGCGGCGAGAGGAGATGGAAGGAGTGGTGCTCAGACACAACACAGCCTTTACTGATTTAAACACGGAGACATTTACATGTGCAGACAGGGCCTTGATAGAACCACTGGGGTTCCACATTCTACAGCACTGTAAAGCAGCTCAGCGACAGAGACTGGGTGAAAGCCTCTCACTTGTAATAGGTTTACTTTAGTGATTTATTTCATGTGAATACCTTCTTGTACCGGTACATGTTTTCATTCTCTCCCATGCTCTATGTGCAGAATGATCCCACCAGCTACATCAATAACACTATTATCGCTATATATTCCTATTTAAATGGGTTTACTTTATTTCTTGTATACATGTTCAAGAGTGTTAGTTTATGTGGTTAAATGTGTACATCAACTGTTGCATGTGTATATTAAATACAATTTCCATGTGAGACTGGGGATGGAATGGTAAAAATTGTGGGCTTTGATTGCTGCTCCAATCAGTCAATGAATTATTCAATCTGGTTTAACTGATGCAGGTTTGTATAAAAGGCTGCCAGTCTCCAGTAGAGACTGGGGCTGAGGAAGGGGCTGTTATTAAAAACATGTACGTTAAATAAAATAACTCAATGCATGCCATGGTTTCCTTTTACCTGACTTTCCCAGATGGCTATTTTTACAAGATGTGGAGCATACCGGTGCCCTTATTAAGGACATCCCTTACATTGTAATATATCTGTCTAGTTCAATACACAGAAAACATCTTCAAAGTTACAGCATGCAGATGCCATTTTAAAGCGTTCTTATGCAATAAATTGATGTGCAAGCTTAATAGCCTATATAAAGAGAAACACTATTTATTTTACACTGCTGCCAACATTCCTCAAGTGTTTTGAAACAAGGCTAACTGTAAAGTTTTGGATGTACTGTAATGTAGTTTGGTGGGCCAGTGCTGCAGAAACCCTTGGATACAATCTGCCTTGTGTAACGATGTCATAAGTTTGACATTCCTCTGTCATGTGATTGGAGGCCAGTGGACTTTTGGAGCAAGCTAGGGTGTAACAGCAACTGTAACATTAATGGTTGTATTCTGTATTCTGTAGAATTTGTAAGAAGTAGTTCCAACAAACCGTTTAAAATCAGGAGCCTTCAGTTTCTCTACGTTCAGAGTCATATCAGGAATGCTGGCATAGTTGAGTCTTTTAAATCACATTTAAAAACAGATTTGTTTGCATTGTGTTTAAATTGCTCGCTTGAGGTGCTCAGGGTTGCTGGTTCATGCCCTGCCTGCACTCTGTTACACAAGCAAACTGTGAAAATGCAATATGCAACAATGTGTCACTGTCCCTGTTAATCGCCTGTTGTCCTTGTGTGTTCTGATACGAAACACTGCTGATAAAATGTTTACAGTTCTATTAAAATACAAAGTACATCAAATGCTGCTCTTTCCAATAGGACCCTTACTACACCCCTTCTCCACTGTCACAGGGTAGGATAACTCACCTCTCCCCTTCTCCACTGTCACAGGGTAGGATAACTCCCCTCTCCCCTTCTCCACTGTCACAGGGTAGGATAACTCACCTCTCCCCTTCTCCACTGTCACAGGGTAGGGTAACTCCCCTCTCCCCTTCTCCACTGTCACAGGGTAGGATAACTCACCTCTCCCCTTCTCCACTGTCACAGGGTAGGGTAACTCACCTCGTGCACTAAAAGTGCTTTATTACTCAGTAAAATAAATAAAAAACAAATAAAATAAAACCAGGAAACAGTTGACATTAAACATGAATTTTATGGCCCTGACAAAATGAAATAGTAAAATCCACATTTTAAGAACACTCAAAAACCTCATTATAGCATTGGAGACATAAGAGTCAAATCATTGCAGTAATTTGTTTTGGTACGCGCTCAATCTCAAGAGCTAAGCTGTGGGTTGGCCTGCTCAGTAAATGGATGAGAAACCTCACAGGCAAACCAGCTGCGTTGTTGGAAGAGGTGTTGTTTACACAGTAGGGGGCAGACGCTGCTCTGTGCCTGAACTCAACTGGACATCTTTTGGATGTTAAACTGAGGCGCTGTGTTACTGTTCTTAATTCCCTGTCTGACATCCACGCCAGGAGACAGGTGTGCAGACAATAACACCTTATCATAATTAGCAGGAAAGTTGTCTGGGGAGCGTGGGTATGTACTGTGTGTGTCAGTAAAGCAACTCGGAGACTGAGGAATTAAAAATGTAAACTCTCTTTAGAAATCCTATATTCATCCAATAGGAAACATATTACTACTATAGTAATGACAAACAATTAACACTAGAACTACCGGAGTTACACACATACCTAGAACTACCATGATCGGTTAATCTGACCGTGGTATTAAAAACAACATCAATATTAGAATCGGATATATCGGATATAAGTCAGGCACCTCATATAAAACTAAAACACTGTAAATAAATAAACCTTTGAACAGAAATGGGTTTATATAAAGACATATTATATAAAGCACAACTGCAAAAAAACTATAACAAATCGACTAAACAAACATTTGAAAAGAAATAAGTGTATATACAGGTATATTATTTATATATGAAACTGTACAACCGAAACGATGAAAATAACTAACAACAAATAAAAAATATACAGATATATATATATATATATATATATATATATATATATATATATATATATATATATATATATATATATATATATATTTTAAATAGACATAGACACAACAAAGCGCAAATACGCAACTGAAACTATCTAAATATAAAGCAAACATTTGAACATAAATGGATTTTCGATACAATGGTAGCAGCACAGCATGTCCTGAAGGAAGATGAAGTGTTGCACAATCCACATGCAGTGCCATTTCCACACGCTGCTGTTGTATGCTGGGCACAGCTATCAAGAGTGTCTTACCTGGCCTTGTTGTTGCTTGAGCGGCATCGAAGTCTGCCCAAGTATATAATTAGCTGCAATACATCATTTCTTGCCCGTGCATTCCTTATAATAATAAAAAGAGTTGATGGCTGCTCGATCCAATACACTGTACGGTTCTGTGTCCAGGTATTCCCAAATGGAGTGCTGGCGATCTGTTTCTGCATTTGGGAATTCTCTCTACCTATGCAACCCTATTCTTCATCAAGCAGTTTTATGTCAGTGGCAGCAATGCTTTTGTCTCCAGATTCACTTTCAGATACATTCTGTAATAATTGTAAGCATTGATCAACAGATATGTTTGGTGACTCATTTTCACAGCTCAGACAAGAAGCTTTGTAAACTAAAGACTGCAGACTGTGCCAATCTATTTATTGAACTGTGATTAGCTCTGACATATTTAGTAACCTGAGTGAATCTAAAACTATAAAAGATCACAGGAGATACCCTGTCTGCGTACATGACTGGCACTCAGTAAACTAGATCACAGGAGATACCCTGCCTGATTACATGACTGGCACTCAGTAAACTAGATCACAGGAGATACCCTGCCTGATTACATGACTGGCACTCAGTAAACTAGATCACAGATACCCTGCCTGCTTACATGACTGGCACTCAGTAAACTAGATAACAGGAGATACCCTGCCTGATTACATGACTGGCACTCAGTAAACTAGATCACAGGAGATACCCTGCCTGCTTACATGACTGGCACTCAGTAAACTAGATAACAGGAGATACCCTGCCTGATTACATGACTGGCACTCAGTAAACTAGATAACAGGAGATACCCTGCCTGATTACATGACTGGCACTCAGTAAACTAGATCACAGGAGCCTGGATTGTGATCAGCAGTAAGTACAGATACAGTATGTCTGAACAGTAAGAGAAGCCTGGATTGTGATCAGCAGTAAGTACAGATACAGTATGTCTGAACAGTAAGAGAAGCCTGGATTGTGATCAGCAGTAAGTACAGATACAGTATGTCTGAACAGTAAGAGAAGCCTGGATTGTGATCAGCAGTAAGTACAGATTCAGTATGTCTGAACAGTAAGAGAAGCCTGGATTGTGATCAGCAGTAAGTACAGATTCAGTATGTCTGAACATTAAGAGAAGCCTGGATTGTGATCAGCAGTAAGTACAGATTCAGTATGTCTGAACATTAAGAGAAGCCTGGATTGTGATCAGCAGTAAGTACAGATACAGTATGTCTGAACATTAAGAGAAGCCTGGATGATGAACAGCAGTAAGTACAGTATGTATTTCACACAGTGACATCAATCATCTTCAGAAGCACAAGGAATGCACTTGATTTGGCTCCTAGATAAAAGATCTTTAATGCAAGCCTAGCTTTGTACTGTTTGTTGTTGGTCTTTTATTTTATTTATCATATGCATAACTTTTCAGAGACAAAAGCACATTATTGCTTTATGACTAAATGTTTTTGGTTTGCAGATGAATCATCTACTGTACAGTAGATTTGTAAGACACCGATATATAATTCATGACGCATGCCGCTGTAAACAATAATAATCTTTTAATAGCAGGGCACGAGTACTAAACAAAAGTGATGAAATGCCGTGATGCTGTGGGTGAAATAAAGCATGGGACAACAGAAGTAAATGAACACAGGAGGATTGTCAAAGAGATTCAAATCCATCATTGTGTAATATAGCTATATATTGCTATATTGCTCATGTATTGGATTAGCAGAGACTTCGTTCGGCCCCCCAAAAAACTACAGTATTCTATACTGTATTGTAGTATGTATACTAAGGTAAACTGTTGTTTATTATACATTATATATTACTATATTATTAACTTTCATATTATTTTAATATTATATTTATATTGTTTTTTACTTTTATCGTGATGTTTTGTAATTATGACTTTTTCCGCTATTCCTGGCCTTCGCTCTTCTCGTTTCGATAAATTCTCTTACTTCTCTAACCCTTCCAATCTGATCTCCCTGCCTCTGCCCTCCTCCTCTGCTCTTTCCTCCAGCTGTCTCTCTGGTGCCCTCTGGAACTGCCAGTCAGCCTGCAACAAGGCTGATTTAATCTCTGCTTGCACCTCTCGTCTCTCTCTCGACTTTCTGGCTCTTACAGAAACATGGCTCTCCCCTGAAAACACTGTCACCCCAGCTGCTCTTCTCTCTCTATGTCCTCTCTCATTCTCCCTGTTCCTCAGGACGAGGTGGAGAAACGGGATTCCTACTTCCTCCATCCTGGAACTTTTCAATTCCCTCTGCTCTTTCCACCCTTACGGTCGCTGCTTTTGAATGTCATGCCATTGCATTGCACTCTCCCTGTCATCTGCTTCTCATAGTACTCACTCCCTCACTTTCCTTTATTTCTACCTATTCCTGTCATTCTTTTAGGCGTTTAATTTTCATCATCTAACTCAACTCATTCTGCTGGTTTTCTCCCTCTTAATTATTTTTCTTTTCAACTCTCTCTCACCTCTGACTCATATGACTGGTCGCCAAGTGGACCTGATTGTCTCTATAGACTGCTCTCTCCCATCCTCTACTATTACTCCCCTCTTCTCCTCTCATCACTTTGTCATCTCCTTTTCACTTCTTCAGCTTCTTCAAAATTCTGCTGCTCATCTGCTATTCTCCCAACCCCACTACTCTCACGCTACCCCTCTGCTTCACACTCTCCACTGGCTACCTGTCTCTGCTCGCATCCTGTTTAAGACCCTTGCTCTTGCCTATCGCTTTATTCATCATACTGCCCCTTTCTAGCTCCAACCCCTTGTGTCTCCTTATGTTCCCTCTCACCCTCTCCTCTCATCCTCTACTGGCTGACTTGTTATGCCTTCCGTTCACTCTCCTTGCTCCCGTGCTCGCTCCTTCTCTTCCCTTGCTTTGATTAATTCAGGTAATATCCATGTGGTGAAATTCTGAATTACTGATGCATGCACACAATTGCATGCTGGTATCAGCGTGCTGCTGTAACTTTAATATGAGTATGTATCGTCTCCACTGGTATGTACAGTATTCATCTAACAGACACGCGAGTGATAGCAAGTGTAATGTGCATTCCTAACTGTCTGTCTGCAGCTGGTTTTCTCATAATGTTACTTTAGGGGTGATCCTGTCACCATGTCTTTCAAAGGAACTCACTGTAAATGTACCATCAGTTTACAAAAGTCTTCAAATAAATATTTCAGTTGCTCTGGACAGTTTAGACTATATAACACTTTTTGAACTTTACAGAAGAATGCATTTGTTTACCTTCAGGGTTTTTAAAGAGATGACCAGTTTTTGGTATACCTCATATGGCAAGGTATACCAATGATGCTTAGAACACATTCCCAGGATGCTTAGAACACATCAATGTGATCTGGCAACAAATTCAATCAGCTAAAAAGGAGAAGGAGGAGCTCCATGTGACATTCCTGGGTTTGGCTAATGCATATGATTCAGTGCCACATGAACTTTTTTGGGCAGCATTTGATTTTTTCAGTATACCGATGACAATAACAAATTTAGTGAAAGCCTACTTTGGAGATTTGCAATTTAGTTTTTCAACTTCAGAATTCAGCACTACATGGCAATGCCTAGAAGTTGGATTAATGGCAGGATGCACCATTTCTCCACTGGCTTTTACCATGGCAATGGAAGTAATCATTAAGGCATCAAAATGGGTAGTGGGAGGAGAGCGCTTTGCTTCTGGAATGCGACTACCACCAATTCGAGCATGCATGGATGACATGACAACCATGACTACAACAGTAGCCTGCACTAATCGGTTATTGGGCAAATTAACCAATAACATTGAATGGGCACAAATGCAATTCAAGCCCACTAAATCAAGGAGCATCTCTATAATTAAAGGTAAAGTAGTAGATAAAATGTTCTACATTAATGTGAGGCAATACCAACAGTGTCTGAGAAGCCAGTGAAAAGTCTTGGGAGATGGTACGACGGGGATCTAAAGGACACAGTTTGTGTGGGAGAAGTTAGACAGCAAGCAGTGGAAGGGTTGAAGACAGTAGCATTTTACCAGGCAAACTAAAACTCTGTTGCTTTCAGTTTGGTCTACTGCCGAGGCTGCTGTGGCCACTGACTGTGTACGAGGTTTCTTTGACAAGAGTAGAGAAGCTGGAAGCTTTAATCAGTTCACACATCAGGAAATGGTTGGGAGTTCCATGCTGCCTCAGCAGAGTGGGACTTTAAGGTAAATGAATACTGCAGCTACCAGTCTATGCTCTAACCGAGGAGTTTAAGTGCGCCAAGGTCTGACTGGAAATTACATTAGTAGAGTCACGCGACAAATGCATAAGGGCGGCAGCACCTGTGTTGAAAACTGGAAGTGGGCGGCAAAGAAAGCTGTGGAGGATGCAAAGGCTACCCTTCGAATTGGTGATATCATGGGGCAAATTCAGCATGGAAGAGGAGGTCTTGATCTCAGTTCAGCTCCTCCTACCTGGCTCAATGGAGGAAGCTGGTAGTCAACGAAGTGCAAAAGCAGGAGGAGAGGATGATGTGCGTAAAGGCAATTTCCCAGGCCAAGCAGGGAGAATGGATGAGATGGGAGAGTGTGGAACAACACAAGATTGGCTGGCAAGACCTATGGTCAATGGAACAGAGCAGGATCAGTTTCCTCATCAGGTCAACATAGGATGTTCTCCCATCACCACATCACCTGCAACATTAAGGCACATTTTGACAGGATGTAAGGTGGCTCTTAGCCAAGGACGGTTTACTTGGCACCATGACCAGGTGCTGTGATGTTTGGCCTTAGCATTGGAAGACAAGCGCATCAAAACATTACACAAAAAAGACAACATTCCTCTGCCCAGGAGAGCAACCACCAAGAAAAGGTGTTAAAACCAAGTTTCGTCCAGGATAACTGGATGCTGCTAGAGACTGGAAAATGCTGGCAGATGTTGGTCAACGGCTTATTTTTCCACCGGAGATTGCCACCACTAACCTTCGACCATATATTGTCTTGTGGTCTGGATCAGCACGCCTTGTTCACCTGACAGAGTTAACAGTGCCATGGGAGGATGCTGTAGATGAGGCATTTGAGAGGAAGAAACTGCAGTATGCTCAACTAGCCGTTGAAGTGGAACAGCGAGGATGGAGAGTCTGGGTTTACCCAGTGGAGGTGGGTTGTCGAGAATTTGAGGCACACTCTACAACCTGGTTTCTTAGAGACGTTGGATTCAGTGGCCAAGAGTTGCGTCACACAGTGAAGAACTTATCTGAAGCAGCAGAGAGAAGCAGCAACTGGCTGTGGTTGAGATGGAAAGATTCTGGTTGGGGATCTCAAGCACAATACAAAGAAAGAAATGCTGATGTACGGGTAAGTAAGCTGGGCCTAGTTGAGTGGTGGACGGAGGGGGTGACGCTGAGACACCAGAATCACCGTCGAGCCCTCTTGAGGTGTCGTGGGCTAGTCGACGAAACACTGAGGATGGAAGGTGCCCACTTGAAGACCCCAGAGATGTATCCTACTTAGCTCAATCCAGATGGTTGTCATGCTGATGCGCTGGGGAGACCGCACTGTGGTTGATCCCCGGAGGCAGCATTGCAGCCGTTGTGTGTGCTGATGCGCTAGGGAGGCAAATAAGCTGATCCCTGGAGCCAGCATTACACTTCAGCCATCAACACCAGGCAGAAGGATATCTACATCATCATATGGAAGGAAACGCAAACGGATGGAGACACAGATGGATCGCATTAGTTTACTGTAAAGCTACGTCAGTTGGTGCTTATCTTGGCGAGAGCTGAGTTCAAATCAGCATGAAGTTTTAACATCTAATCTCGTGTAATGGAAATCGTAATTATGGGGACATATGGAAGACAGAAATGCATGATGACCTCATATGAAGATACCACTGAAGCAATGGGAACAAATTGAAAACATTTTCAATGAAAAATATGTTAATTATGTGTCCAGGTATTTTCAATATTTAACGCATTAAATGGTTAAATAATAATAATAATAATAATAATAATAATAATAATAATAATAATAATAATAATAATAATATGAAGTTTTTCAGCAATTATCAATGCAGTAGGTGCCAGGGTAGATTAAGCAGCATCTAACTTGTGCAGATCAGAAGCACTTTTGAGAGGAGCCCAGGGGGTTATGCAGGGTTATTCCTGGTCCAGTTGTAATAGGATCACTGGGCTTTGTGCAGGCTTGTGTTTCTGGTCCAGTTGTAATAGGATCCCTGGGGGTTGTGCAGGCTTGTGTTTCTGGTCCAGTTGTAGGATCCCAGGGGGTTGTGCAGGCTTGTGTTTCTGGTCCAGTTGTAATAGGATTCCTGGGGGGTTGTGCAGGCTTGTGTTCCTGGTCCAGTTGTAATAGGATTCCTGGGGGTTGTGCAGGCTTGTGTTTCTGGTCCAGTTGTAGTATCCCTGAGGGTTGTGCAGGCTTGTGTTTCTGGTCCAGTTGTAATAGGATCCCTGGGGGTTGTGCTGGCTTGTGTTTCTGGTCCAGTTGTAATAGGATTCCTGGGGGTTGTGCAGGCTTGTGTTTCTGGTCCAGTTGTAATAGGATTCCTGGGGGTTGTGCAGGATTGTGTTCCTGGTCCAGTTGTAATAGGATCCCTGGGGGTTGTGCAGGCTTGTGTTCCTGGTCCAGCTGTAATAGGATCCCTGGGGGTTGTGCAGGCTTGCGTCCCTGGTCCAGTTGTAATACGATCCCCACGGCTGTGGCTCCAGTTTGGAAGGTTGTATTAGAGACTGGTTACAGACTGCTGCACCGTAGGGCCTGTTTTGTAATTAAATATTTCTCATGTGCGCCTACACAGCACAGGAAGAAGCAACTTTGTTTTGCAATCTGAACTTCAAGCAGAGAAGATAACACTGAAAGAAGGTCTTTGACTCACAGACAATGGAAATGTATCAAATGGTTATGGCTTCAAAGCATTTACATAACAGTCACTAAAATACATCTCAGAAAAAACTATTTCATCAAGAAGGCGTTGGAGGGGGTAGCGGGTTATTTATTAACATTATTGCTGCTTGGTATATTTTACGGCTTAAAAAAAAAAGTAGATACAAAATTTGCATGTTCAATTCAATCAGTTGCTGTCTATGCTCCTTAACTCTTTAATGTACAAGGGACATATGTTTTCCCACAAATACAACGGTGCTAACTTTCTTATTATTGCAATGAGGTGCACGAAATAGGGTTTAAAATGAACTGACTGGTTGGATCTGATCATCCAAATTGTCAGTTTCCTCCTTGTGATGCTTGAGTCGCTCTCAAATGTATTTTAAGAAGAAAGTGTTTGAACAAGTGCTCAGTTCTTTGTGTACCCTCAAGGGTTCATTAATAATGGCTGTTAAACCTGTTGTGGTGCTTTGCTCAGCTTGGTAAACCAGGAACACAATGGAAATGAGATGCATCTTCTGTTCGCATGAACTCATACTGACAGTGTGTGCAGGACTCCTATATACCATTAGTATCGTCTAGAATTAAACATGAATATACAGTCGTTTAGCTCATGTGTGTGTTAATAAAGCAGTATTTTACTTCATGTGTGTGTGTGTTAATAAAGCAGTAGTTTAGTTCACATGTGTGTGTGTGTGTTAATAAAGGGGTATGCTGGATCACTCTCAGTGAGTTGTTACTTGTGGGTTGGGCCGGGGCAAGGTTTATCAGAACCAGGAAATTAAAAGACCCTCGTCAGAAACCAATCCTGCTGTGTTCTGGTGTGGCTCAAACTGGCTCCAGTCTATCAACAAGTCCAGCTGAAACCAAAGCTCACTAGATTATGCACGGTAATGTAACTGGGAGTATTTGCTTGCAATCAGTGTAGATTGCATTTTAGAAAAGAATTGGCAACTGAAGAATTTCCACAGGTGTGCCAAATCCCCACCATTTACACACAGAAAAACAAAAACAAAGTGTCAAACACTAGTTAAGAATATATAAGAACCCTCTGCTTTATTTATATATACATGTATGTGTTGGGAGTGGGAGGGCTCACAGTATAAATAATTCCATTAAACTGTGTTACAGAGAAGGGCAATAAATAGAATTGGACCCTTCTCAGGATAATGAATGATAGGTAATAATTGTATCTTCAAGGAAGCTGCTATGAGAACCTACTATAATTGCAGGTTGATACCCAGGTTCTAAAAGACTGTTTTTACTTGGAGACTTTAAAAGACACGTGTGTTAAGTTTGTGCCTTTGTCTAGCCACGCTGTAATGCTGGAAGGGGAACATTTATATTCATAAGAGTTTTTCACTGGAATAAACTGCTGGACAAGCATTCCATTAATAAATAATTGTCACTGACTGTAGTAATTAGCAAAGGGAGCCAATGGATTGTAATTTGCTATAACGCCTTAAACAGGGCTGTAAAAAGAAGCAGTAGGAGGGGCTGAGGCCCGTAACCCCCCTCTGGGATTTCCAGCCCCAGGGAGAGCCATTAGTTGCCTGAGTGTTTGTACATTTGCTGACAGAGAACACAGGCTGGAGGCTGGATTGCTTTATAAGATGCATTGCTATATTGCTTCTTGGCCTGGCATACAAGCAAACCAGCAGTTAGTGCTGTCAGTTGTGCTGTACAGTAGCAAAACCCTTTGCAGGAAGAACTGGGCTTCTGTAAACCTGATCCTGCTACTGTATAATTCAACAACAAAACCCTTTCAAAATGACATAGCTGCTTTCTCAATCCCAAATACAGGTGTGCTGTTAACGAGTCTGCTTGGGACCGACCGGCTCATTAAAAGAGCTTTGCTGGTAATCAGGGGTTACTTAAAGACTCTGAAAACACGGCCCAAGTTCATTTAGGTAGGCGGGTTAAATAAGAACATAAGAACATAAGAACATAAGAAAGTTTACAAACGAGAAGAGGCCATTCGGACAATCTTGCTTGTTTGGTTGTTAGTAGCTTATTGATCCCAGAATCTCATCAAGCAGCTTCTTGAAGGATCCCAGGGTGTCAGCTTCAACAACATTACTGGGGAGTTGGTTCCAGACCCTCACAATTCTCTGTGTAAAAAAGTGCCTCCTATTTTATGTTCTGAATGCCCCTTTATCGAATCTCCATTTGTGACCCCTGGTCTTTCTTTCTTTTTTCAGGTTGAAAAAGTCCCCTGGGTTGACATTGTCTATAGCTTTTAGGATTTTGAATGCTTGAATTAGATCACCACATAGTCTTCTTTGTTCAAGACTGAATAGATTCAATTCTTTTAGCCTGTCTGCGTACGACATGCCTTTTAAACCCGGGATAATTCTGGTTGCTCTTCTTTACACTCTTTCTAGAGCAGCAATATCCTTTTATCCAGAACTGAACACAATATTCTAGATCTTACTAATGCATTGTAAAGTTTTAACATTACTTCCCTTGATTTAAATTCAACACTTTTCACAAAATATCCGAGCATCTTGTTGGCCTTTTTATAGCTTCCCCATATTGTCTAGATGAAAACATTTCTGAGTCAACATAAACTCCTAAATCTTTTTCATAGATTCCTTCTTCAATTTCAGTATCTCCCATATGATATTTACAGTGGCTCTCAAAAGTATTCACCCACCTTGTACTTTTCCACATTTTACTGTGTTACAACATGGAATCAAAATGGATTTAATTAGGAGTTTTTGCCACTGATCAATACAAAAAAGTCCATAATGTCAAAGTGAAAAATAAAATCTACAAATTGTTCTAAATTAATTACAAATAGAAAACAGAATTTCCTCCAGGATTTCTCTGTACTTTGCTGCATCCATTTTGCCCTCTATCTTCACAAGCTTTCCAGGCCCTAACGCAGAGAAGCATCCCCATAGCATGATGCTGACACCACCATGCTTCATGGTAGGGATGGTGTTCTCAGGATGATGTGCGGTGTTGAGGCTTGCGCCAAACATAGCTTAGCGTTGAGGACAAAAGCTCTATTTTGGTCTCATCAGACCATAGAATCTTCTTCCACTTGGTCTCAGAGTTTCCCACATGCCTTCTGGCAAACTCTAGCCGAGATTTTATGTGAGTTTTTTTCAACAATGGCTTTCTTTTTGCCACTCTCCCATAAAGGCCAGTTTTGTGAAGCACCCGGGCTATTGTTGCCGTATGCACAATGTCTCCCAGCTTAGCCGTGGAAGACTGTAACTCCTTTAGAGTTACCATAGGCCTCTTGGTGGCCTCCCTGACTAGTGCCTTTCTCTCCCTGATACTCAGTTTTTGAGGAAGGCCTGTTCTAGACAGATTCACAGTTGTGCAATATTCTCTCCATTTCTTATCAATGGACTTTACTGTGCTCCGGGGGATATTCAATGCATTGGAAATGTTCTTATATCATACCCCTGATTGGTGCTTTTGAAGAACCTTATTCCGGATTTGCTTTGAATATTCCTTCTTCTTCATGATGTAGTTTTTGTTAAGAAATGTACTAACCAACTGTGGGACCTCCCAGAGACAGGTGTATTTAACCTGAAATCATGTGAAACACCTTAATTGCACACAGGTGGACTCCATTCAACTAATTATGTGACTTCTGAAGACAATTGGTTGCACCAGAGCTTATTTAGGTGTGTCATAGCAAAGGGGGTGAATACTTATGCAATCAATTATTTTTTATTTTATATTTGTAATTAATTTAGAACAATTTGTAGATTTTATTTTTCACTTTGACATTATGGACTTGTTTTGTGTTAATCAGTGGCAAAAACTTTCATGTTGTAACACAATAAAATGTGCAAAAGTCCAAGGGGGGTGAATACTTTTGAGAGCCACTGTATAATGCACATTTGCATTGCCTGCGTGCAGTACCTTACACCTTTCTCTATTAAATGTCATTTGCCATGTGTCTGCCCAGTTCTGAACGCTGTCTAGATCATTTTGAATGACCTTTGCTGCTGCAACAGTGTTTGCTACTCCTATTTTTGTGTCGTCTGCAAATTTAACAAGTTTGCTTACTATACCAGAATCTAAATCATTAATGTAGATTAGGAATAGCAGAGGACCTAATACTGATCCCTGTGGTACTCCACTGGTTACCTCGCCCCATTTTGAGATTTCTCCTCTAATCAGTACTTTCTGTTTTCTACATGTTAACCACTCCCTAATCCGTGTGCATGCATTTCCTTGAATCCCTACTGTGTTCAGTTTGAGGATTAATCTTTTATGCAGGACTTTGTCAGAAGCTTTCTGGAAATCTAAATAAACTATGTCATATGCTTTGCAATTATCCATTGTCGATGTTGCATCCTCAAAAAAATCAAGCAGGTTAGTTAGACTCAATCTCCCTTTCATAAAACCATGTTGACTGTCTCCCAAACTTGGGAGAAAAGAGCTTTGAAATAGACTTTAGTTCTAAGTGTAAAAAGTACATGTGGAGCCCCCTTTTAATGTGAAAGTAGGGCTGGCTCTTCTTTTTCAGTTTTTATTTTTTGTCACGTGATGCCCCTTTAAAGTTATATTGAGCCGACTCTAAACACACTCTTGGAAAAGTGTTGATTGTGCAAGAAGATCGCTTTAGTTTTTTTCTCCTGTAACTTTCATTGATAATGTAAACATTCAAACCAAACACAAAAAGAGAGTTCAGTTAAATTGCTTTTCCCGGATTAAAAATCTTAACGACTTGCTTCAAAAATGTTAAAACCTGTTTTGCAAATAACATTTTCCTCTTAATTACGATTGAATTAAATAAATGTAACTTAACTTGCTGCTTGCGTTTGATTTTAATTAAAAACAAGGAGTTCCCTTTTTTTACATTATCAATGAAACAGAAAGAATCATATCAAAGTCTCAATCAAGTTACAGGAGAACATTATCAATGAAACAGAAAGAATCATATCAAAGTCTCAATCAAGTTACAGGAGAAAAAAGTAACGTGAACGTGTTTCACAATCAACACTTTCACAAGAGTGTAACTGAACGGAGTCGGCTCAAGAAAAGAAACAAAAATAAAAATGAAAACGAAGAGCCCCGTGTAAAAGGCATCTGAATTACATTTGCAATGAACCTTTTGAAGACAAATTGAGGCTTTAATTGCATTGCATGCTCCTGGTAGTGCTTGCAGTTCTCTGCAATGTTCCCTGGCCAGGAATCTGCCAGCAGTTAGTGCAGTGCATGATTTAATGCCTGGCCCTGTCAGTCTGTGCCATGTGATTCCTTGTTTAGTTTCATTCATGGTGTGTTTAACCCGCAGTTAGGGCTGGTAAATCTTTTCTCACCTCTGTCTCTGCTTTGTTGATGACATGGAGTACAATGCCCTACTCCCCACACAGTACCGTAGCTCCATTCTTTATGCCCTGGCTGTAGTGGAGGGTTCTGAGTCAGGATTCACTCCACAATCACAGGAGTAGACAACAGGAGTGTCACACAAGGAGCAAAGGCTGCTGCCTCTTCATTTTCAGAGCAGTTTGTGGTGTCTCTCTCTTTATCACTACTTTAAAATCCCATCCCTGCCAAATCCATGTGCAGAATGTGGCCTGGTGCTGATTGATTGATTGATTGATTGATTGATTGATTGATTGGTATATAACAGGAGTCAGCCCCTTTGTTCAGGGACTCTTTTAGTTTAGTGGAAGGACTGGGAGCAGCAGGTTGTGCTCCCTGCTCTGCATTGTGATGGCTCTGCATGGGTGCATTGATTTGTTTTGTGTTGTGTTGTGTTGTGTTATTTTGTTTAATTTATTAATACAATTGCACAGCCTCACTGAACTGTAGTCTTCCACCTCTGCGTCTGCTATTCCTGCTGCTAGCCAGCCTTGACCACAACACTACCCTACCAAAGACTGTAGTACACAGGACAGGTATATCACATGAGCTGCAGTCTTCATCCTCTGTGTCTGCTATTCCTGCTGCTAGCCAGCTTTGACCACAACACTACCCTACCAAAGACTGTAGTACACAGGACAGGTATATCACATGAGCTGCAGTCTTCATCCTCTGTGTCTGCTATTCCTGCTTCCTGCTGCTAGCCAGTCTTGACTGCTACACTACCCTACCAGAGACTGTAGTACACAGGACAGGTATATCACATGAGCTGCAGTCTTCAACCTCTGTGTCTGCTATTCCTGCTGCTAGCCAGCCTTGACCACAACACTACCCTACCAGAGACTGTAGTACACAGGACAGCTGTATCACATGAGCTGCAGTCGTCAACCTCTGTGTCTGCTATTCCTGCTGCTAGCCAGCCTTGACCGCAGCGCTACTCTACCACAGGATTTTAAGATTTTAGATTATTTGTGAGGAATGTAATGCTCATTAAATCTGCTCAAGTCATGTTACCGAAGACTGTCGTCCACAGGACAGGTGTATCACATGACTTACAGTGTTTTAGCAGTTAAGACAAGAGCACCAGCTGCCACTCGACATATGTTGCTTAGCAACATGTTAAAGCCTTTTTATTGTTTGGAGTGGATTAGTGCTAGTAGAGAATACAGTTTTTTTTTAAAAAAACAGGTTTTATTTATTAAAGTAGGCCATTGCGTGCAAAAAAAATGAATCTATTTAGGTGTAGGTTTTATAAATATAATTGTACATCTTGAGGATAACAGCTTAAATATATGCTTATAATCTCCCAGTCACTGCGATGTGTTGTAGCAGGTGGAAGTCTTGTTCCATTCATAGTGACTCAGTTTTTATTGCTGAGTCAGTGCACAGCCTGTGTGCCGTCAGCAGGACAGGGGCTACATGCACGCTGACAGCCCTGGTAATGTGATTCTCCCAGAGATGGAGGTGACCTTGTTGGGGGAATGGTTGGAACAGAAACTCTCTCTTGAACTGTGTTCATTATACATAGGGCTTCTGATTTTCGGTTTTAACCGATAAAACCCGATAAAACACCCCTGATACAAAAAAATTAAATTGGTGGATAGCCAATAAACACCGGAAAACACCGGAAAAACCTACTGCAAAAATAATAATAAATACATTTCCCTGTGCTGCTGGGCAATGTCCCGCCTTCCTGACTTGTATCTATCATTGATTAGTTCTGAATACGTTAAACCCGCCCCAACTACTGAGGGATAGTGCATTCCTACATTTCTATTGGAGACTCCGCTTGCGAGATTTAAAACGAGATTACAATCAGGATGGAGGCTTGTTAGCGGGATTTAAAGCTGTATTACAGTTAAGATACAGAGGATTTAAAACAGAATTGTGACAAAATGTACAAAAATGTCTACACACAAAAATCCCAGAAGAATGTGCCCGTGACCATAGGGATTTCGTTGTGGAAGACAGCAATGGAAAGCAGGTACAACTTAAGTGTGCAAGCACTGTCGAGTTACTACTATACATATTTTGACACATACACACACACAAAAAAAAACTTAAGCATTTTGGAAAGTAACCGAAAACACTAATTTCATACAGTATATCAAAAGCAAAAGCCCCGAAAAAAACGATTTACATAACACTCGAAAATAGCTAAAAATAAGCAGCGAAAAATACAATTAATAAAACCCGAAAAACAGAAGCCCTAATTATACAGTATGCTGGACAGTGTGTAGCTCTAGCAAAATAACCTATATCAGCCCCTCTCTGCAGAATGGTATCAGATGTGATACAGAAATGGGCATTACAGGGTTACCTTTTCTTTGACAGCAATGGGCGGCTTTTTGCTGCCATAGTGAAATCAGAAGTTGTTAGATTATTATGATTTTGGTAAACTTCCAAAACTATCTTGTCAGAAGTGGCATTCAAACCCACTAAATGAATGCGGTACTACAGAGTTTGAACAAATTGCCTTCCCTAGTTCACATCACTACCTACTAGAGTGCAGTTTAGATAAAATCCATCCTATTTACTCTTCAAGTACTGTGAAGAGTTAACAATGAAAACAAAGGATAATGCTTTAAATGTAGCTTGATATGCACTGGCATGTCAATGCTGTAATTATGGTGGAAGACCACAATATAACTGAGTGCACTGGCCTAAACTCACATTCGGGATTCTGATAATTGGCTGAGACACAGGTAACCTGAGTTTTTATTAGTTTCATACAGAGTGGTCCATATTCAAGTAGCCTACAACTGAAAAGAAATGAACAGAACTATCCTTGTCATATTAGGGTAGCATGCAAATGGGTACGGAATTAGGGCCCTGCACCTAATACTGCATTGCCGTGGTTACAACAATTTAGCGATTTCTAGCTGTAATACGCTGGCCAGTACCTGGAAATCAATAGCCTTCTTCAAGCTGTATTGCATTTTGCTGAGCTTTAAGACATTTGTACGTTTAAAATTACAGCTAGTATTAAAATCCATCCCATGTGCGGAGCAAGTTAATAAACACCTGACTTCACTCTCTAATAGTCATTAGCAGCTTATCTGCATCCCAATCAAGTGAGGACTAACACAGGTCATGTAAGTGTAACAGGGAGGAGGGTTAGGATCAGAGTTTATTCAGATGTAACAGGGAGGAGGCTGGGCTCGAACCGGCAACCCCGCGCACGGCAAGCAAGCGTCTTAAGCACAATGCAAAAGGCTTGTCTGCATTCTTGGTTTTTGATCTTTTAACCTCATCATCGACAGAGTACACAATCTGTAATGGCAGTGTATCACACAGCACTGCCTGTTACATATACACACACATCAAATCTCATCTCACCGACAGGAGACACCATCTGTAACAGCCGTGTATCACACAACACTGCTGTTACATAAACACACACATCAAATCTCATCTCACTGACAGGAGACACCATCTGTAACAGCAGTGTATCACACGACACTGCCTGTTTCATAAACACACACATCAAGACCAGATTATCAGATGGGCTTCGATTGGTGGTGGTGTCCATTTTCTGATGCACTGAGCTAAGAAAAGAACATTTTGAACAAAGAGAATCTGGTAAAGGGAAGCTCCAGTGCCATTCATGCCACACAGAGACAGCATTGTGAGAGGCAGTGCATTCATTCAGTGGCCTGGCAGAAGCCTCGCAGTCCTTCTCGTTTCCCCTTTGACCAGATGTTTAGGTTTTGTTACTGATGCACCTGTGTGCAGTAAGCTGATACCCCACCTGAGGTTGCAGGGTTGGAAACACAAGCAATCAGGACTGGACTACCCTGCTTTCTAAGCATTCCATCCTTTTTAAAATCTTTAAAAAATTATAAAAAAAATCATTATGGAATGATTGAAATAAAAAGGCACCAAGGGATTTGACGTTAGTGTAAAGCTGATGTTGATTGCAAGACGGCCCTGTCGTTATCTTGTGATGCTGCTCTTGTGATACTCGGTGGAGCTCAGGGCTTAGATGCATTGCAGGATGGATCTCACCTTCATTTGGAGTGGTGGGGGGTGCGCTTAGCATGTTGCAAGACACCAGTGAAGCAAGGAAACGATACTGTAACAGGATGGCAAGGGAGCGATACTGTAGCAGGATGGCAAGGGAACGATACTGTAACAGGATGGCAAGGGAGCGATACTGTAACAGGATGGAAAGGTAGCGATACTGTAGCAGGATGGAAAGGGAGCGATATTGTAACAGGATGGAAAGGGAACGATACTGTAACAGGATGGCAAGGGAGCGATACTGTAGCAGGATGGAAAGGGAGTGATACTGTAGCAGGATGGAAAGGGAGCGATACTGTAGCAGGATGGAAAGGGAGCGATACTGTAGCAGGATGGAAAGGGAGCGATCCTGTAACAGGATGGAAAGGGAGCGATACTGTAGCAGGATGGAAAGGGAGCGATATTGTAACAGGATGGAAAGGGAGCGATACTGTAGCAGGATGGAAAGGGAGCGATACTGTAGCAGGATGGAAAAGGAGCGATATTGTAACAGGATGGAAAGGGAGCAATACTGTAGCAGGATGGAAAGGGAGCGATACTGTAGCAGGATGGAAAGGGAGCAATACTGTAGCAGGATGGAAAGGGAGCGATACTGTAGCAGGATGGAAAGGGAGCGATATTGTAACAGGATGGAAAGGGAGCGATACTGTAGCAGGATGGAAAGGGAGCGATACTGTAGCAGGATGGAAAGGGAGTGATACTGTAGCAGGATGGAAAGGGAGCGATACTGTAACAGGATGGAAAGGGAGCGATACTGTAGCAGGATGGAAAGGGAGTGATACTGTAGCAGGATGGAAAGGGAGCGATACTGTAGCAGGATGGAAAGGGAGCGATACTGTAGCAGGATGGAAAGGGAACGATACTGTAGCAGGATGGAAAGGGAGCGATATTGTAACAGGATGGAAAGGGAGCGATACTGTAGCAGGATGGAAAGGGAGCGATACTGTAGCAGGATGGAAAAGGAGCGATATTGTAACAGGATGGAAAGGGAGCAATACTGTAGCAGGATGGAAAGGGAGCGATACTGTAGCAGGATGGAAAGGGAACGATACTGTAGCAGGATGGAAAGGGAGCGATATTGTAACAGGATGGAAAGGGAGCGATACTGTAGCAGGATGGAAAGGGAGCGATACTGTAGCAGGATGGAAAAGGAGCGATATTGTAACAGGATGGAAAGGGAGCGATACTGTAGCAGGATGGAAAGGGAGCGATACTGTAGCAGGATGGAAAGGGAGAGATACTGTAACAGGATGGAAAGGGAGCGATACTGTAGCATGATGGAAAGGGAAATGCTTCAGTTTACCAGATAAAAGGCACCGCAATTAAACAGATAAAAACCAGATACAGTAAAAGCCTCCAAATTAGCATTTTATTTTGCTACAGCTTTAAAAAATTACATGATTCTATAACATAATATGCCTTGGCTGACCTTGCAAAAGAAAATGCAGGGCATGAGGGTTACTGGAAATAAAAAAAGACAGCAGTTACTTTTCAATACGCCCGCGAGAGGGGGAGACAGCAGGCGTCTATGTGTGTGTGTGTGTGATAAGACACAGATGGGCTGTGTGGGATGATCTGTATTTTTACTTCTGCTAACTCTACAGAAGGCAAACAATTTAAATTGCATGAAAAGAGAAAAAAAGACTAATATTGAGAGCGCTGGATGCCTTTACTGCAGGAGAGTATGATTTTACCAGCAGTGCATCTGATTGCCAGGGTTATTTTAAAATGTGTATTTTTTGATGTGATTATTATAGCTGTACACTGCGGTTCTACTTTTAGCAGCAGTTCTTAAAACTGGCACAAGATTAGGGCCCAAGTGGTGGTTCAGTATATTTGAAAGGCACTGTCACCGTCTGGGCACTTGGTATGAATTGAATTCTGCAATTAAGGATTGACACAATGGACCACATTTAAAACTGTGCTTTGTTTTACAAAACTAGTAAAAAGCCTATTTTAAAAGGGTACTAACTAGAGGCAGTCCAAATCTGTAAGTAATATGGATTTATTTGCTTTGCCTCCCATTTCACAGCAGAGAGTAGTTTATTGAGCTAACATTGTATTATAATCAATGGTGTATTTTTTTCAAGGTTATCACGGATTTCCATGAAATGTACTCATTGCCGTGTAATATGTAGTTACCCGTCAAAATTCCCATTTCGGAAAGAATAGTGTAGATATTCTAGATATACCTGTATTTATAAAAATAATTTCAGAAAACTCTTGCCTTATTGACGCACTCCCTGTTACATTGCATCTAAAACCTGGCAGTCGGTTTAGTTTGCTTTCCGGTAAATGATTGAACACACTGTAAAGAGCTGCATGATTTTTCTTTAAATGTCTTCAATGAAAAAAGGTAGCAGCTGCATCAAAGATCAGAAATATTTCTGCTAAAGATCGCTCTGTCCAGAACAAGAAGGGGACATTTCATGTGGCTGTTATTATTTTTACATTTATTTATGTTTTTATTTTGTTTGATAATTTACTAATGGTGAAAACAGAATGTATTTAAAAGGAGGACATAAAAAATGAAATAATAGCATGTACTGTTTTTCAGGTAAGAATTAAAATATTTAGGAACATGTGTTGTATAATGACTCAAGAGAAAATGATCCATTTTGAACGTGACAATGCTATTTTATTATTAATGAATATTATGTTTACGTGAAATATCTCGAAATACTTATTTTTTGAACGTCTGTGAAATAAGCATTTTATTTTACAGTGAAAAGAAATACAGCCTTAACTATAATGTGAGGTTCAGCAGTATATAATGTTAGCGCCGTGACCCACAGTGACTGCAGACCGTAACTCACTGTCACGCATTGCTTTTATTGAGCAACATTCGAATTTACTAAATTAAAAATCAGTAATCTGCTGATCGATACGGGAGCCGTGATTAAAATCCATCTCAGTATTGCTCTGGGAGCCAGGTTTCAAGCCACTGTTCCTCAGCTTTAGAATCCTTCCTTGCGGACTTGTTTGTAAACACAAGGTTATCTAGTTCCTCCGCCTTGTCAAAAGATGCAATTACAGCAGTATCCAGACTTCAGGCTAGTCATGTGAGGTTATTGTGAGAGATCTGGTAAACATCATCTCAAGAAACAGTGTTTAATTATACTGTGCATTCCCATGAGACACGCTATCACAGATATACTACAGCCAGGGCTTCTGTTTTTATTTGTAGAAATCTTCAGGCTTCTTTTATTTAGTGCTAAATGTCCCAAAAAGAATATGGAGCTGGTAAGAAAGAGGGAGTTTAGTGTGTACAATATTGACAAGCGCTAAGCTAGACGATGCTGAAGTTGTCTTCTTATTAGCCAGCTTCTTATTCACAGGCCAGCTTCTTATTCACCAGCTTCTGATTCACCAGCTTCTTATTCACAGGCCAGCTTCATATTCACTAGCTTCTTATTCACAGGCCAGCTTCATATTCACTAGCTTCTTATTCACAGGCCAGCTTCTTATTCACCAGCTTCTTATTCACAGGCCAGCTTCTGATTCACCAGCCTCTTATTCACAGGCCAGCTTCTTATTCACAGGTCAGCTTCTTATTCACAGGCCAGCTTCTTATCCACCAGCTTCTTATTCACAGGTCAGCTTCTTATTCACAGGCCAGCTTCTTATCCACCAGCTTCTTATTCAGCCAGCTTCTTATTCACATTCCAGCTTCTTATTTGCATACAGCAAATGTAACACAAATTGAATAAGTAACTGGGGTATTTTGGGGGTTAAATCGCTCTGGGCCACTTATTTCAAAGCTGATTCTCACAGAGGGGGAACCCCTCTATGTCACCCGTGGGTATTTAACCCAGCCCAAAACGGATTTTGATACAAAAGCAGCAGGGTAAACATGGCACAGATGGCAAGCTGGCATGGGGTTTGGTGCAGTATTTCAAAGTAGATATCCAGTGGAAGCCCTGTACATGATCCATATGTATTCTTCCCTGTCTAACAAATTGCTTTCCTTTTTTTATCTTGTCTGATAATCCATTTTAGGAAATGCAACCTATTTTAGCCAACTGAGTTTTGTGCTTTTCCCATTTAAGTAAACTGCTGTCCAAATGTTTTAGACATGTTGCATTGTTCTACTCTGATGCATTATGAGCATCAACAATTTACTCAAAGCCCCACTAGTGTTTTCTACTATTATAACAACCTTGACTTGCATAAAGAAGGAAAAATATTGAGTGAAATAGCTCTGCATCACTTGATTTTCAAGGTGTGGTATCCGAAGCATAATCAACAAGTACAGAGAAACATCATCTGTAATTGACAAACCCAGGACTGGAAGACCCAAAAAGCTGTCTAACAAGGATGAGCAATACTTGAAGATAATATCCTTAAGGAATAGAAAGAAGACAAGCATTGAATTGACAACAGAACTGTCAGAAGGCACAGGTGTCGTTGTCCATCAAATCAACAGTAAGAAGGTCACTCTTGAAATCAGGGCTTAAAGGATGTGTTGCAGTAAGAATACCTCTGTTAAGAAAGGGGAACAAGACTAAAAGGCTAAAATATGCACAAGAACACAGAAATTGGACTATGGAACAATGGTCAAAGGTGCTTTGGACTGTTGATGGATGGACAACGACACCTGTGCCTTCTGCCAGTTCTGTTGTCAATGCAACACTTGTCTTCTTTCTATTCAATTTGTGTTACATGTGCGGGAAGCGAATAAGAAGCTGGCTGAATAAGAAGCTGGAGAATAAGAAGCCGACTTCAGCATCGTCTAAGCTAGTCCATCAGTTAAACCTCTGGTAAAGAAAAAAACTATTCTTTATCCTGCATATCACGAGTCAGACCCCCAGATCAACATTAAAGCCTGCAGACCCGCGACAGGCATTGTACAACCGGAAAAATAGCATTTCTATGGAAGATCACTGTTTGGGTGATATAAAAAACAGAAGTTTGGCATTATCAGCATAATACTGATCGTACACTCCATTCATTGATGGGTTCTTAATTCCAGGTGCAAATGATATCATTTTAAATGAAACCAATGTTGTTGTTTTCTTGTTCTTTTATTGACTCAAAATGTAATTTAAATAATTTAAGATAGATTGTCCAAAATGTTCTCGAGGAAGGGGGATGTTTGTAATGGATTTGCTATTTTTCTTTCTTTGTCTCTTTTTGAAAGCTCTCGTGACCAGGCAGACACGCTGGGGAACCTGATAGACCAGCGCTGCTCTCCTGTGTCGAGACCATTCCTGAAGCAGGCTACAGTACAATGTGGGCTGCTTGCAGTGTTGTTGGTTATTCCTTTTCCTTTGAGGATAGCAATGCATAAGATTTGAATTTTTTTATTTTATTTTAATTCCACAAACTTTGTAAGGACTTGCTGCATACAAGCAGTGATTGGAATATATACCTATCAATCCACCAGAATACCAAATGGAGGACTGTGCACCTAAGTGGAAAGAAGTAGAGCAAGCTGTGAAAAAAGCAAGGGCTTCATCATCTCCAGGGCCTAATGGAGTTCCGTACAGAGTGTACAAGAGCGCTTCAGGAGTTCTACGAATCCTGTGGAAACTGATGAAAGTAGCATGGGAAAAACAGGTTGTACCAAGAGCATGGCGCCGAGCAGGTGGAGTCTTTATACCTAAAGAAAAGATTCTAGCAGCATCAGTCAGTTTCGCCCTATTTCCCTATTAAACGTAGAAGGCAAGATTTTCTTCAGCATTATTGCTCAGAGATTGTCAACTTACCTATTAAAGAACTGCTTCATTGACACTTCAATACAAAAGCGGGCATTCCAGGTTTCCCAGGATGCTTAGAACACATCAATGTGATCTGGCAACAAATTCAATCAGCTAAAAAGGAGAGGAAGGAGCTCCATGTGACATTCCTGGATTTGGCTAATGCATATGGTTCAGTGCCACATGAACTTCTTTGGGCAGCATTTGATTTTTCAGTGTACCAATGACAATAACAAATCTAGTCAAAGCCTACTTTGGAGATTTGCAATTTAGTTTCTCAACTTCAGAATTCAGCACTACATGGCAATGCCTAGAAGTTGGAATAATGGCAGGATGCACCATTTCTCCACTGGCTTTTACCATGGCAATGGAAGTAATCATTAGGGCATCAAAATGGGTAGTGGGAGGAGAGCGCTTGGCTTCTGGAATGCGACTACCACCAATTCGAGCATACATGGATGACATGACAACCATGACTACAACAGTAGCCTGCACTAATCGGTTATTGGGCAAATTAACCAATAACATTGAATGGGCACGAATGCAATTCAAGCCCACTAAATCAAGGAGCATCTCTATAATTAAAGGTAAAGTAGTAGATAAAACGTTCTTCATTAATGGTGAGGCAATACCAACAGTGTCTGAGAAGCCAGTGAAGAGCCTTGGGAGATGGTACGACGGGGATCTAAAGGACACAGTTCGTGTGGGAGAAGTTAGACAACAAGCTGTGGAAGGGTTGAAGAGCATAGACAGCAGCGCTTTACCAGGCAAACTAAAACTCTGGTGCTTTCAGTTTGGCCTACTGCCACGGCTGCTGTGGCCACTGACTGTGTACGAGGTTTCTTTGACAACAGTAGAGAAGCTGGAAGCTTTAATCAGTTCACACATCAGGAAATGGTTGGGAGTTCCACGCTGCCTCAGCAGAGTGGGACTTTATGGTAAAGGAATACTGCAGCTACCTGTCTCCGCTCTAACCGAGGAGTTTAAGTGCGCCAAGGTCCGACTGGAAATGACATTAGTAGAGTCACGCGACAAATGCGTAAGGGAGGCAGCACCTGTGTTGAAAACTGGAAGAAAGTGGGTGGCAAAGAAAGCTGTGGAGGATGCAAAGGCTGCCCTTCGAATTGGTGATATCATGGGGCAAGTTCAGCATGGAAGAGGGGTCTTGGTCTCAGTTCAGCTCCTCCTACATGGCACAAGGCAGCCCCAGCGCAACGGAGGAAGCTTGTAGTCAACGAGGTGCAAAAGCAGGAGGAGAGGATGAGGTGTATAAAGGCCATTTCCCAGGGCAAGCAGGGAGAATGGATGAGATGGGAGAGTGTGGAACAACGCAAGATTGGCTGGCAAGACCTATGGTCAATGGAACAGAGCAGGATCAGTTTCCTTATAAGGTCAACATATGATGTTCTCCCATCACCACAGAACCTAAACCTCTGGGTAGGAGAGGATCCCTCATGTCCTTTGTGTTCATCACCTGCAACATTAAGGCACATTTTGACAGGATGTAAGGTGGCTCTTAGCCAAGGACGGTTTACTTGGCGCCATGACCAGGTGCTGCGATGTTTGGCCTTAGCATTGGAAGACAAGCGTAACATGACCAATAAGTTGCCACCTGTTCCATCAAAACATTACACACAAAAGACAACATTCCTCCGCCCAGGAGAGCAACCACCAAGAAAAGGTGTTAAAACCAATCCTCGCCCAGGACAACTGGAAGCTGCTAGAGACTGGAAAATGCTGGCGGATGTTGGTCAACGGCTTATTTTTCCACCTGAGATTGCCACCACAAACCTTCGACCAGATATTGTCTTGTGGTCTGGATCAGCACGCCTTGTTCACCTGGTGGAGTTAACAGTGCCATGGGAGGATGCTGTAGATGAGGCGTATGAGAGGAAGAAACTGCGGTATGCTCAACTAGCCACTGAAGCGGAACAGCGAGGATGGAGAGTCTGGGTTTACCCAGTGGAAGTGGGATGTCGAGGATTTGTGGCACACTCTACAACCCGGTTTCTCAGAGATGTCGGATTCAATGGCCAAGAGTTGCGTCGCACAGTGAAGAACTTATCTGAAGCAGCAGAGAGGAGCAGCAACTGGCTGTGGTTGAGACGGAAAGATTCTGGCTGGGGATCTCAAGCACAATAGAAAGAAAGAAAGGCTGATATACAGGTAAGTAAGCTGGGCTGAGTTGAGTGGGGGCGGAGGGGGTGATGCTGGGACGCCAGAATCACCGTCGAGCCCTCTTGAGGTGTCGTGGGCTAGTCGACGAAACACCGAGGATGGAAGGTGCCCACTTGAAGACCCCAGAGATGTACCCTACTTAGCTCAATCCAGACGGTTGTCATGCTGATGCGCTGGGGAGACCGCACTATGGTTGATCCTCGGAGCCAGCATCGCAGCCGTTGTGTGTGCTGATGCGCTAGGGAGGCAAAATAAGCTGATCCCTGGAGCCAGCATTACACTTCAGCCATCAACACCAGACAGAAGGATATCTACATCATCATATGGAAGGAAGCGCAAATGGATGGAGACACATATGGATCACATTAGTTTACTGTGAAGCTACGTCTTAGTTGGTGCTTATCTTGGCGAGAGCCAAGTTCAAATCAGCATGAAGTTTTAACATCTACTCTCATGTAATGGAAATCATGAAGATCTGGATACGTCCAGTGACTGCTGTGAATAGTGCAGCTGGCAACAAGGGAAAGACCTCGTGACAGCCTGGAGAGACAGCTGACTGGAGGAAAGAGACCCCATTGGGGCTGGCAAGGGTTAGCTACCCTTGTCGGCAGTATCCAGCTCTGTGTTTACAGGATGCTGGAGACACCGCCCAAGGCTTCAAAGAAATTAAACAGGAAAATACCCCTAGAGTCTGCGAGGCGGGGCGGAAGATGACTCAACGTTGGACAACACGGTTAAGGACTTAGGAACGGAAACGGATATGAGTATAGAGAGTACTTCACAAAAGACTAGTTCAAGATCTGCAGTTAGCAAAGACATGGAACTCCAGGTTTGTGTCTGCGGCTGGAGCAAGGCGACAACAGTCAGGGGTTTGAAGATTCATCAAGGGAGAATGAAATGCTTGAGGGAGAAGGGACAAGGGCCTCGCATTGATCAGTACTTCTTACGAAGTCAGTCAAGTCAGTCGAATGAAATCCAGCGACAGGAAGCAAACCACAGTTCGCAGGATATCAGCACCCCTGTCATAGATGTGAGGAGGACTTGCATGGACACAGTTAGTGATGAACCTAATGATCCTTGTGAACCCGGCAGACAAACCAGCGTAAGAGAGAAAAGAACCTCAACGGGCACAAGCCTGGAGTTAAATGGCCAAGAGCTTGTGAGAAAACTGCATGGGACACAGTAAACACAGATCTCTGCTTTGCATTGGAAAGGTTAAGTGGAACAGTTGAAAAGAAACTGGATAAATTTGGGGACATCATCTACGCATATGGAAGCGAGAGGTTTGGAGTTGAAAAAGGAAGGAAAAAGTACAAACTATTCCTGGAAAGTCTAGACGGCAGCAGGAGATTGAACGCTTAGTTAGAGAAAGGAGACAGCTGAGGAAGCAATGGAGAAGAGCAGAAGAAAGTCAGAAGGAGGGACTCAATCTCTTACAAAGGGTCATAAAACATAAGCTTGCAACATTGCGCAGAGCTGAGCGCCACGGAAACGCTACAAAAAGAAGGAGCGCGTGAGAACTAACTTTTATAAAGACCCATTCAAATTTGTAAAGAAGTTATTCACCAGTGAGAAGAATGGCACACTAAAAGCATCTAAGTTTGAGTTGGAGAGATATTTGGAGGAAACGCATACAGATTCAAAAAGGCAGGAGCCTATGTCAATTCCTTCAGACATCCCACCTATCAATCCACCAGAATACCAAATGGAGGACTGTGCACCTAAGTGGAAAGAAGTAGAGCAAGCTGTGAAAAAGCAAGGGCTTCATCATCTCCAGGGCCTAATGGAGTTCCGTACAGAGTGTACAAGAGCGCTTCAGGAGTTCTACGAATCCTGTGGAAACTGATGAAAGTAGCATGGGAAAAACAGGTTGTACCAAGAGCATGGCCGAGCAGGTGGAGTCTTTATACCTAAAGAAAAAGATTCTAGCAGCATCAGTCAGTTTCGCCCTATTTCCCTATTAAACGTAGAAGGCAAGATTTTCTTCAGCATTATTGCTCAGAGATTGTCAACTTACCTATTAAAGAACTGCTTCATTGACACTTCAATACAAAAAGCGGGCATTCCAGGTTTCCCAGGATGCTTAGAACACATCAATGTGATCTGGCAACAAATTCAATCAGCTAAAAAGGAGAGGAAGGAGCTCCATGTGACATTCCTGGATTTGGCTAATGCATATGGTTCAGTGCCACATGAACTTCTTTGGGCAGCATTTGATTTTTTCAGTGTACCAATGACAATAACAAATCTAGTCAAAGCCTACTTTGGAGATTTGCAATTTAGTTTCTCAACTTCAGAATTCAGCACTACATGGCAATGCCTAGAAGTTGGAATAATGGCAGGATGCACCATTTCTCCACTGGCTTTTACCATGGCAATGGAAGTAATCATTAGGGCATCAAAATGGGTAGTGGGAGGAGAGCGTTGGCTTCTGGAATGCGACTACCACCAATTCGAGCATACATGGATGACATGACAACCATGACTACAACAGTAGCCTGCACTAATCGGTTATTGGGCAAATTAACCAATAACATTGAATGGGCACGAATGCAATTCAAGCCCACTAAATCAAGGAGCATCTCTATAATTAAAGGTAAAGTAGTAGATAAAACGTTCTTCATTAATGGTGAGGCAATACCAACAGTGTCTGAGAAGCCAGTGAAGAGCCTTGGGAGATGGTACGACGGGGATCTAAAGGACACAGTTCGTGTGGGAGAAGTTAGACAACAAGCTGTGGAAGGGTTGAAGAGCATAGACAGCAGCGCTTTACCAGGCAAACTAAAACTCTGGTGCTTTCAGTTTGGCCTACTGCCACGGCTGCTGTGGCCACTGACTGTGTACGAGGTTTCTTTGACAACAGTAGAGAAGCTGGAAGCTTTAATCAGTTCACACATCAGGAAATGGTTGGGAGTTC